>HG995257.1:15409750-15634750 GCA_905332985.1 Mimas tiliae
GAAAGACAATTGAAGACAGTGAAATTACTGGGCATTATGAGACTTAACAACTTACGTCTTAGGGTGACGAGCGCAGTCCGGCGACATGCAGTGCTTTGTGGTTCAAAGTTATGTGTAGTATTGCTTCTGTTTATGTGCAGGCGTGGCGCTTACCATTAGTCGAGCGACTTGCTCGTTTCGTCACTCAAGCTAATACAAAACATACACTCGAATTAAGAACCACCTCTTTTTTGAAGTCGGTTTATAACAACATCTCCGCCTTAACATAGAAAGTGTAGTATTGGATTAAAATCATGATCTAGTTATTAAAACAAGTTATAAATTACACGGCGCGGTCGTTTGTCTGCACGGGTATTGTTGGCGAAAAATTAGCGTGGGCCATAATTGCAGCGTATTGCGATAGGTAGTGGGCAAGAGAGCGGGCACAGTTGCCCAACCGGGCAATTCACTTAATTACTAGCTAAGCATCACGACTTGCGACTGTAGTCTATAAGATGCTCTGATTTTATGCGAAAGTTATTGTCTACCGATTTACTGATTATATGTTATATTTACGACGCACATATTTCCTCCTTCCTATAACATGGGATCCTTTAAACGGAGTGTGAAGAAGCAATTAAGCAGGCCGGCATAATTCTGCCGATCTTCCATATACACAGTGTCTATCGTTGGTCGACAGTATTCATGGATTGCGCTACACTTACCAATTTTAATTTTAATTATTTATGGCAAATAATAAATGAGCCTTGGTAACTTGATATACATTATATCTTTTTGTGGCAAAGCAGTAAGTCGACACTACTGTATTGGGGGAGCGACCCTGTAAAAGTAGTGTTAAGTGGAAATAAATAAATAAATGTTGTCAAATTATCCACAGCGTGACTCTGTTCCTTCATAGATTGTGTGTGGTTGTATGGTTGTATGTTTGTATAATCTCCAAATATTTATTACATGGATGCGACTAAAAGTCACGCTTTAGTAATGCCACGACTCAGGAAACGTTACTTTACAATAGGGAACATATTTATAAACGATGGTGTTACAAAACAATGACAATCACGATACACATCTCCCATTCATTCCCACACAAATCGCGCGCGACTTTATCTACGTAACATTTCACGATTACTGTTAAATGGTGCACGGTAAATGTACAGCGGCCTGCTGCGGCCGGCGTCCATCCGTCTTCCACAACACTTGCAAGTAGCGGAATATGTTCCGTATTTGGTTGTGGGTTAGTTACGCGCATTATCGATGGCAGTAAATCGCGGTAACGGAGCGCGATCAGTTGTCGCGGCGCGTTGTCGCCTTGTCGCAGTGTCGCGCCGTGAATGGTCGGCTTTATTGTTAGGCGTTCTCTGGATGACATTGTTTTATGACCACGACTATGATAGGGAATGTGTGGTGTTTGCTATTATGTTCACTTGAGTTTTATATGTCTGCTTTTGAATATAACTTAAGGTTACTTATTGCGAACTTCGTTAAGGAGCAAGTTAAGGAAAAGCAGTAAAATAAATTCAGGTCTAGAGTTCCTCGTTCCGTTTTATATATTCCTTTATGTAGTAACTGTATGTGGAGACGAGCAGGTTGCTCGCCTGTCCATAAATAGTACTAACACCACCCAGGATTTTGAATTACTAAGTACTACATGGCACTGCAGTTTCGAGATGAAAATGTTAATTCTCATAATGCCCAGTAATTTTGAATAGTTTGAATACTTTTCTAACGAGAATACGGCAGTGTTTACATCACCTAGTAAAATTTCACAATTTCTCTTTGGATGAAACTAGGATCGATTAAGGATAGATTCTAGATGAAGCCGCGATACGTGGTTTTTCTTTATTTTATTATCAAATTCACGTCATTCAAACCCAAATACAGAATTTATCTGTAACTAAGCTACAAATCTTACTCAACATTACTGATATTATTCAACAGATCATATTGTTATAATTATTGTAGCTACCGCAGTGTTATTACATTTGTTGACTCTATCTTAACATCGAATTAGCATTCCAACACATATTACATCAACTACAACCTAGTTTATTACGGTGTTCTGTCTCTCTGGCTCACTGAACATATTAAAATAATTTATAGTAACAAATCTGCTGCTTACTTAGTACAAAAATGTCCTAGATTATGGGTTTTCAAATCAGGAGTGTTGCCGCTATGTAATATATTAAGATTTTTGTTGGAATTCGGCATCTTTCAATTTTTACTGGTACTGATTGGTGCCGCAGTACACGTTTAACTAGCTATCACTTATTTTTTTATATAATTATGTCCCACTCTCGTTCTCTCTAACTTGAGGCTCTCTAGTTGAGGCTTTATTGCTTTCTTTATTATTATAACTATGCCTGTCAACTTAGCCCTTTTTGGGTGACCTATAGTTCTTTATTCATTATTCTACTCTATTTAATCTTTTAAACCTCTTTATTTTTTCTTTCTGCCTGGCGTTATCCTGGCTTATTGCCAGAGTCCGCCTTCACATCGGTAGATTTGGTATTATGTGGAGCGCGCATCAGACCCCCTACAACCTGCAACGGGAACCACGTTTCGTCATTACCTCGTTCGTTAATCAGCAGAGTGTACCACGTGCAGGTGAGGTTGGCTTTGAGTCTAAGATGTTGGCGGCCAACTTACACTCCTCTTACAGCTTGCTTATTTCTATTATAGTTTGTCTTATTTTAAGTGACATATTTTCTTATAGTCTAGAATACTTTTACATTTTGTCTTATTTCTACAATAATATATTATTATATCTTATTTCTATACACATATGTAGTTATTGAATTTGTAGGTTTTGGTTTATATAGCCTGGATTGTACATATCTATAGACGAGTAAACCCGCCAATTTCAACGAACAACTATTAAACACAACGTTATATTAAACCAGCTACTGTTTGCAACATTCCGTGAGGTGTGCCTGTTTATCTATGTTAATAGATAGCGCAACACCACAACACAATTGACAACAGCTTGTTGTGCGACAACCTGCGACAACTTGCCACGCCGTGGGCCGCGTTAAACTGCCTGCTGTCTTACTCTATAGTTTCCTACTTTTATATTAGGTATTTTCTTTGAATTTGGGTGGTTTTAATCGACTCAAAATACGGAGGTTTTTACTAATTGATTCATATAAAATAAATAACTTTTTAACAAAAATAGAATACGCTTAAAAATACTGAAAAGCAAAACTAAACTCTTACACCACTGTCTCACAGAAAACCGGCGTAAAGTAGCAGCTTGCTGCTGCGTTTCGTACGGTAAGTGAGATATCCGGAGGCCCAAACTCCCTCCCCTTCCCAATCCCTTAATTATCCCTTTCCTTTAAGGTTGGCAACGCACCCATGATTCGTTTGGTATTATAGGCGTACATGGGCGGTGGAGATTACTTACCATCAGGTGACCCACTGGCCCGTTTGCCGGCCTATGCAATAACAAATTTTGAGTTGGTGCAATTTTTTGTAAGTCATTGATTGATAGCATCTCAATATTGGTTAAAGTCAAAAATACCAATTTCTAAATTTTGTTATTTAAGCCAACCTTAGTGTGAGCAGTGCTTACAATAAGTCTGGTGGGTGACTGCAACATCGGCAACATCAGCAATCAGATAACAGTAAATAAGATTCGGTCGATAAGGTATCTGTTGGTCTGCTGCTTACCCTACCAAATGTGTATTGTGTTGCGACTGGCGGTGACACTATCTCCAGGTCTGTCTGTTACGCACGATTTGTACCAACATTGGTAACTGTGCGGAATTTTTAGTAGCTTACATTTTAAGATATCGAGACCCTATTATATGAATCGCGGTTTCAAAACCACGCACCTCTGACTTCTCGAATTTACATTTGTTATTGTTAATTATCATTTGCTTTAACGGTGAAGGAAAACATATTGAGGAATCCTGCGCATCTGCGAATTCTCCATAAGAATTTTGAATGTATAAGTCGGCCTAATGCAAGTTAGAAGACTTCATATTGGTATAAATCATCTATCGCCATATCGAGCAAAAATTTAATCCTTGGCGACAAACGTATATTTTTTGAGTCGAAATCTCCTAAAAAAGTGTAAAAAATGACCCCAAGTTGGGTTTCGAGCTTCGTCACAAGTTTCATAGTCTTTCTACGCACTAGACCAATGAGGTGAATAACTCATTAAAACATATTAATTCATCCAACACACACCACACCGCTACCTGCTCCGGCATAACTCATTCTCTACTCATTGTACAATACTCTCAACACGACTACTATTAAAATACATGCCTAATTTATTAATAGCTTACTGGATAAAGCAGTGATAGCTCAGCGGGGAGTGGTATGGACTGTCGAGACGAAAGTCGCAGGTTCGAAACCAGCCTCAAGTGCATACACCTCTGACTTTTATAAGTTATGTGTGTATTAATTGTTAATTATCACTTGCTTTAACGGTGAAGGAAACATCGTGAGGAAACCTGCATACCTAAGAAGTTCTTCATAAGAATTTCGAAGGTATGTGAAGTCTGCCAAGCCGCATTAGGCCAGCGTGGTGACTAAGGCCTAACCCCTCTCATTCAGTAGAGGAGGCCCGTGCCCAGCAGTGGGACGTATATAATACAGGGCTATTATTATTATTATTATATTACTGGATACAGACTATGTAAATGCATATATGTAGTAGTTATGGGCTCTTTTAATGTCCAGACATTGTTTTACAGAAATTATGCGAGTGTAATGTACAGAAATTCCTGGATTGGCCCTTTTAAGAGATAGCCAAGAGTATACCAGACATATGTAGCACTCGCACTCACATTAAAAAAAACAAAATGTTATAATTAATAATAAAAAATTCAATATGTCAATATACTCTTACATACTAATGTTGCGCCAATAGAGCAGTCAATATTAAATAATATAATATATAAAAAAAGAGAACAATGTACGGCCAATTTTGTAAGCAGTGAGCGGCTCAATTCCAAGCTGTTTTGTCTTCCAAGTAATCTTTCACATTATAATAACCTCTCTGGCAAAGCCTAAGTTTAATACATAATTTAAATTTAATATAATAGGTAAATACTTTTTCAAATTCGCCTTTCATCCATGAACACACTTCGTAGTAGTTGCTAATAGGATTGCGTGTTTACTAGTGAAGAAGTGTGTAGTGCTGAGTGTAGAGTGGCGCACAATAAACGCGTTATAAATCTGATACTGCGCTTACTTTGCTTATCATGTAAATTAGCTCGCAGTATGCGACGACGGGTCAGGCGCAGTCCACACAGTGCTCTGAATACAGATGGGTTGGTATTAATAAACTATTTTAAGTTAGGACTGATGTTTGATACTGGCGTATTTTTAACTCCCGAATAAAAGATTAGCTTCTTTGTCTATCTGTATATCTGTCTCTGGCATCATAGTGCTTAAAGCCGATTTGAATGTGTTTTTTTTGGATTCCGAGAATCTTATTCACCGTACGAAATGCAACAGCAAGCTACCAATGCATGTTGGTTTCCTGTGTGACATTCATTCATGTGTCATTCATGCTGTAAACATAAGTTTTTACAACGTGGCTGTACCACATACATTAAATGTAGTCTTGAACATATCTCGCTCCCAAATCGTCAATCTTAGAAACCGCAATCTCTCTGCAAGTTACGGTGTTGTGGTAACTTAAGCAGGAAATCACCATCAGTCTGGCTTAGTTCAAGCACGTCTGGGAGCATTCACACCGTTTCACGCCGAGCGATTTATGCACTTTTCAAGTCCTCACCTCTTTCGCATGCAAATGACATTGTTCGGTGCGTAGTGAGGCCACTCTTACCGCCTACTGTCACATCTCCGGATTAACCGGTCATTCTAACCATGGTTCGAAATGTTAAAGTGAGTTATGACAGCTCAGTTTATTTCTCTGTCGATATTGTGAGTTAAGTCAAAATATATTGAGCGGGAAATGATCGTGAGAAATGGTCTTAATGCGATTTAGTAATTTTAAATAATAATGTTCATCAGTTATCTATCTAGATTTCTACGCTTGAAT
This sequence comes from Mimas tiliae, assembly GCA_905332985.1. Taxonomy (NCBI): domain Eukaryota; kingdom Metazoa; phylum Arthropoda; class Insecta; order Lepidoptera; family Sphingidae; genus Mimas; species Mimas tiliae. The sequence continues at coordinate 15,415,770 of HG995257.1, forward strand.
ATGTTCTTAATGTTAATACGATAATTTCGTTTGGTGCTGAATTATTGAATTATTTTGGTACTGTATTATATAGTAGGTATACCACTGCTGGACATGGGCTTTCTCTGCTAATAAAAAGGTTAAAAATAATAATAAATAAACCCAACAGTTACACATAGACCTGACCTAGACTAGGTAAACCTGTATCTTGGGTATCAAGAACTAGGAGGGACTTGCGGACCCACAACACCCAGACAGAAAAAGTGTTGATCAAAGAAGTGTACTCTGGGTTCTTCATCAACCACATTTTGTTGATAATTCATGTTCATATTTTAATTTCTGTGATTGCGAAAAAAACATGTCATAAGTGTTTTTTATTCTAAGAAATGTACAGTTTTTTTAATACATCGGTAATTTATACGAACGTAAAATTTAATAAATGTAATAATCTATCGCAATAAATAGTGCAAAAAGTTAAGTGTTTTATTATACTGTAACGTTTATAGTATTGGTAGAAAATTATAGAGGCGGTCCCGAGTAGCTAGGTCATTTATTAATTCAATTGCACCACATTTATTAACATTTACCATTATTTACTCGCGGCTCTACCTGCGTTAATGACTTTTTACGGGATAAAAAGTGGCCTTCTACCCGTTTGCGAAATATAATCCTAATTCGTACAGCCGGTTTAGGAGTGAATAAATAACATACATCCAAATTCACAAAGTCCAAACTTTAACATTTATGCATATACATAAGCACTCACTCCTGTAACCCCGAAGGGGTAAGCAGAGTTGTAACCAGTCCACCCACATTTCGCCGAGCGTATCTCCGTCCCACTATGTGATAGGGGGCGAGCCTATCGCCATACCGGGCACAAATTCCAAACTCCGGGCTGATACCGAGCATTTCGTAATAGAAAAACCCAATATCACTTTACTAGATGTTCTGGAAAATAAAATGCCATCACTTTAATATCCACAATAGAATAAATGGGAAAGTTTGAATGTTTTGAGTTTGTAAATTTAGATGTTTGTTAATCAATCACGCTATAACGGTAACTTAAGCGGATTTAAATAAATTTGACATACATGTAGACCACGACATGCATTAAGAACTAAACTTTTTGTGAAAAACACTTTCAAGCGGGCGGAGCTGCGAACAAGAACTAGTAAGAAATAAAGTAGATTAAACGAACGCGTAAGCAAAATAACTAATATAAATAGTTTGTTTGTCGGTGATTATGTTGCGAAGCTGTGGCGCCCTGCTGAGCTTGTCTCGCTCATGCCGCTCGCAGCGCTCGAAACGCTCACAACGCTCACCGTGAGCCGCTGCAAAAGATTTATGCGTATTCACCTCCCGCTGAGTAGACGGCCGATGTCCTGATATTTGCGTCAAGGCTTAATTAAATTTGCAAATATTTATATCGCTGAGAAAGTTGTGATTATCAGAATTGTTTGCTATTATTAACGTAATTGTTTGTAAGTTTTATGATGAATTGTGAACAAACAAATAAGAACAGAAAAGAAAGAAAGAAGAACATCATTTATTTGGTTTTTTGACTGATATACCAAATACGGTCAAATCTCCGGCTCGTCCGGGTCTTTAACACTGTCTCACAGAAAACCGGCGTAAAGTAGCAGCTTGCTGCTGCGTTTCGTACGGTGAGTGAGATATCCGGAGGCCCAAACCCCTCCCCTTCCCAATCCCTTAATTATCCTTTTCCTTTAAGGTCGGCAACGCACCCATAATTCTTTTAGTATTGTGGGCGTACATGGGCGGTGCAGATTACTTACCATCAGGTGACCCACTTCCTCGTTTGCCGGCCTGTGCTATAAAAAAACTATGGTACTAAAAGGCGGACCCTGGCATTAATCTGGTATAACGTTAGGCAAGGAGAAAGAAATCAATCCATCATGCTGGACAGTTGCAGGTGATAGATTTTTTATATCTTCCAAATTTTTATGAACACCTCATCAAGTTTCTTCACGATGTTTCCTTCACCACCGTTAGCGAGTGATAAACAATGAATACACACGGAAATTAGAAAAGTTAGACGTCTGAGATATCCGGAGGCACATCACCCCCTCCTTATCACTTAATTATACATACGCACTCACGCCTGTATTCCTCGAAGAGGCATGTAGTGGTGTAATCAGTACATCCACATTTCGCGGAGCTTATTTCCGTCACATAATGTGATAGTGGGCCAGCCTATCGCCATACCGGGAACAATTCCAGACTCCGGGTTGATACAGAGTATTTCAAAATAGCAAAACCCAATATCATTTTTATCCGACCCGGGGATCGAAACCGACACCTCACAGCAGTCGTACGCAATGAACCGTACTTATTTATTTCCTTTAAGGTCAGCAACGCGTCAATGATTCTTCTGATACTTTATCTATGTATTCATTAATGACTGCCTCGGTGGCGCAGTTGTAATGCGTACGCGTTACAATTGAGGCTAACTCTGAGGTCTCGGGTTCGATCCCCAGGTCGGGTAAAGTAGTATTGGGTTTTTCTATTACGAAATTTTCAGTATCAGCCCGGAGTCTGGAATTTGTGCCCGGTATGGCGATAGGCTCGCCCCCTATCACATAGTGGGACGGAGATAAGCTCGGCGAAATGTGGGTGTACTAGTTACACCTTTGCCTACCCCTTCGGGGATTACAGGCGTGAGTGCGTATGTAATAATGGCGGTCACTTACTATCAGATGACCCACTTGTTCGTTCGCTGACCTAAGCTATAAAAAGTGTATGCTCTTGACTTAGAACCTTCGCCTCGAGAGTCCGTAACCATCCCCGCTGAGCTATCGCTATAATTAAAATAATACTCGTATTTCCTCCTTAACCGTACATCGACGTTCCAGTGAGCCAAACTAACTTATTTCCCTCTTTAATTGAACTCCAATCGTATACGCACAGATAACAAGCGGTATATTGCGTACAGAACATATAGTATAGTTCCTAGTCACGCATGCGCACGACTGGGGACTGATTGACAACGCGCAGCCGGGTGGCTGTCAATTATGCGCACGCGCATCCATCAGCACCGGCCAGCTATTCCCCACCACCCAAGGTAATATGTAACAGTGCGTCAAGTTTACTACCTAGCGTCCTAGAATGGAGGTACAATAATTTTACTTCTTTACTATATATTCTAGTATACATCTTGGTTGAATTTGGTTTAGATTTTTAAAATTAAACTACTTAAATTATATTATTTATTTCGATCAACAAGGAGTATTATCAGAAATAAAACAAGAAATTAAAATTTATTATTAAATTACCGACCTGCATGTATGAATTTTTTTATGACAGTGAAAGAGGCTAAAGAGGTATGCAAGGATCGTAGCAAGTGGAAATCCGTTGTCTCTGCCTACCCTTATGGGAAACAGGCATGAGTCTATGTATGTATGTAAATTATAATTAATTATAAGATTGGTTAATTAATAGTTGATTGGATATTGTGCAACATACCTGCATGCGTGTATTCTTTTATCATAAATGTAATATCGTTATTTTTGTTTCCTGAATAAAAACATATATAAAAAGACAGCTCTGAAACAAAAAAAACTCCACTTCAATACAGACTAACCTTACTACGTACTTGCAACTGTGCTTAATTAGCGAGGTATGTTTAATAGAAAAAACTAAGCAAATATGCTCAAGCCATGTAAGAATGACACGTGTCTCGTCTCTCCAGGGATCCATGCATTATGCACGCCCTGGGGAGATGACACCTTTTTTGGACAGCATCCCTACACCTCACAGTGTTAATTAAATGAAAAGAATTCAGACTTCTTTATTTATTTGTAAAGTGGTAGAGCCACGCTTAGACAGTTTCAGCTACAGCATGAATGGGCCGGCTAGATCTCTTATCACATTCTTGCTTAATATCGACGTGAAATGGCATTTCGCTGTTGCCTTCGTACAGTGAGTGAGATTACCGGAGCCCTAAATCTCCTTCCCAATCCCCATTCCTCCAGAGTGAACAACGCATCCATGACTCTTCTGGTATTTTAGGTGTCCAAAGATGTTGGGTGGCACTCATCATTAGGTGTCCCATTTGCTGCCATCCCATTACAAGGTGGTATGTCCCTCGTATGCGAGAGGCCGTCTGGGTTAGTACAACCTCATTTTCTATTTCTGTGTTGTTGTTGCTTCTGTTTATGGGTAGGTATGGCGCTTACCATCAGGCGAGCGACCTGCTCATTTCGTCACACAAGCTATTTAAAAAAACCCTGTAAAAATGTTATTGTCAGGTAGCTTTTATAAGGTATCCTTTGCTTATTCCTATGGCTAAACACTTTCCTACATTACCCGCACTTCCCATTCAATAGTCGGAGGCTTATGTGACGTGAGTAGAATTCATCGGTTCATAATTAACGTGTTTTTGTGTGAAATGGGGCGTGAATCGAACCGACTCCATCTTGCGGCTCGCGGTTCCGGCGCGAGACTGTGCTCTGATGATTTCTATTGATATTTATTACACAATTTCACTTTAATACGAACGTGTATTTCATGTGTAATGTACCGTGGTCAATACTAAAGGTTTAGACGTTCAGCGGACCAGAACGGCCTTTTAGCGGACTTTAAATTTTAACTAATAATTAATAAGCTCGCCCCCTATCACATCATGGGACGGAGATACGCTCGGCGAAAAATGGATGTACTCGTTACACCTCTGCCTACCCCTTCGGGGGTTACAGGCGTGAGAGCGTATGTAAGTTTTAACAGAAAATTCGAGGTAACAAACCTGTACAGTGTTAAACAGTAAGTGGCAAAAAGACTGTAAAAAATATCATACTTCATTAAGTGAAACATACCTTTAATTTATTTGCAAAATATCATAATATAAACGCAACCTTATTAAAAAATAACAAGACTATGAAGAAAGATGCGAACTGCACTGTTGTTACATAAAAAGATGCGGACTGCACTGTTCTTACATATAAAGACGCGGACTGCACTGTTCTTACATATAAAGATGCGAACTGCACTGTTGTTACATATAAAGATGCGAACTGCACTGTTGTTACATATAAAGATGCGAACTGCACTGTTGTTACATATAAAGATGCGGACTGCACTGTTGTTACATATAAAGATGCGGACTGCACTGTTCTTACATATAAAGACGCGGACTGCACTGTTCTTACATATAAAGATGCGAACTGCACTGTTCTTACATATAAAGACGCGGACTGCACTGTTCTTACATATAAAGATGCGAACTGCACTGTTGTTACATATAAAGATGCGAACTGCACTGTTGTTACATATAAAGATGCGGACTGCACTGTTGTTACATATAAAGATGCGGACTGCACTGTTCTTACATATAAAGATGCGAACTGCACTGTTCTTACATATAAAGATGCGAACTGCACTGTTGTTACATATAAAGATGCGGACTGCACTGTTCTTACATATAAAGATGCGAACTGCACTGTTGTTACATATAAAGATGCGAACTGCACTGTTCTTACATATAAAGATGCGAACTGCACTGTTGTTACATATAAAGATGCGAACTGCACTGTTCTTACATATAAAGACGCGGACTGCACTGTTCTTACATATAAAGATGCGAACTGCACTGTTGTTACATATAAAGATGCGAACTGCACTGTTGTTACATATAAAGATGCGAACTGCACTGTTGTTACATATAAAGATGCGGACTGCACTGTTGTTACATATAAAGATGCGGACTGCACTGTTCTTACATATAAAGATGCGAACTGCACTGTTCTTACATATAAAGACGCGGACTGCACTGTTCTTACATATAAAGATGCGAACTGCACTGTTCTTACATATAAAGACGCGGACTGCACTGTTCTTACATATAAAGATGCGAACTGCACTGTTGTTACATATAAAGATGCGAACTGCACTGTTGTTACATATAAAGATGCGAACTGCACTGTTGTTACATATAAAGATGCGGACTGCACTGTTGTTACATATAAAGATGCGGACTGCACTGTTCTTACATATAAAGATGCGAACTGCACTGTTCTTACATATAAAGACGCGGACTGCACTGTTCTTACATATAAAGATGCGAACTGCACTGTTCTTACATATAAAGACGCGGACTGCACTGTTCTTACATATAAAGATGCGAACTGCACTGTTGTTACATATAAAGATGCGAACTGCACTGTTGTTACATATAAAGATGCGGACTGCACTGTTCTTACATAAATCTGCATAACTTAGGGGTATTTCGACTCGAATCTAAAAGATGTTATTCAGGAATTATGAGAGGTAGACACTTTTGTCTACAGGATGAATGGGCCGGCTGGTCTGAGTCATTACCACTGTCTCACAGAAAACCGGCGTAAAGTAGCAGCTTGCTGTTGCGTTTAGTACGGTGAGTGAGATATCCGGAGGCCCAAATCCCCCTCCCCTTCCCAATCACTTAATTATCCCTTTCCTTTAAGGTCGGCAACGCGCCCATAATTATTTTGGTATTGTGAGCGTACATGGGCGGTGGTGATCACTAATCATCAGTTGACCAACTTGCTCGTTTGTCGGCATATGCAATAAAAAAAAAGGAATCAACAATCCTGTGTTTGGAGGACAGTAACTAATAAAAAGTCTATCGTCTTCTGTTCTCTTCACAATGTATGTCTCGTGAAAGTATTTTTGCCACTAGTCTAGTGGTCACGATTCAATCTAGATAACTTGCTTCCAAACCGTATCAATTACTACTAATCACAAAAAAAGTTTCAATATTCCGTTGAATAATTATACGAAGTCGGTCTTCATCCGGCATTGCACATCTCGCCAGTACAGGTTCATATCTATTATTATCTACTAGCTTTTGCTTACAGCTCGGCCCGCGTTAATGTTTTTATCTGACACAGCCAATAATGACAGCCTCCGTGGCGCAGCAGGCGAGTAGCCGGTTGCGAAGCGTGACGTTGTGGGTTCGATTCCCGCACCTAGACAAATGCTTGTCTGATTCACAAATATTTGTCTCGGTTCTGGGTGTTGTGGGACCGCAAGTCCCTCGTAGTTCCTGATACCCACGATACAGGTAAACCTAGTGTGTGGTCAGGACTATGTGCGTGATTGTTTGGTGTATTTATTTATTATTATTATTTTATCTCGGTGCGGGGATCGAACCCGCGGCCTCTCATTTCATAGCCGGCTACTCACCCACTGTGCCATGGAGGCTGACAAAACTCAAAAACATCCAAACATCCACATTTATAATATCTATAGGATAGGATATTACGATAATCCTCTGTTAATAATAGCTTCTATTATTATTAAGCCTCGACTTCCACCATTGACCATGACTGGCGATAACAAAAGGAAAATTCAATTGAGAGCCATGAACTTGCAAAATAATACAATGACTAAGATATACTCCGACATTTCGTCAAGAATACCAATTTAATCATTGATTTATTAAATGTAATATAAACTTAGTAGAAATCACCTAAAATAAGGTGCACCTCAATTACAACTGCGCCACCGAGGCAGTCCAGTGATGTGTTAACGGATACCATATCAAACGACAATTATCACTTGTATACATAGTTTATCGGTTACTTTTACAATGTTACTGCTTTACAGACCACAAACCCCATGTCAGTATTCTCTGGAGACCGCTCTCTAATTATAACTAAAATAACTATAACCGAATAGTAAACCAGCAGAGCTACCGCGTAATGAACTATATCGACTCCGCACTGATCTTAGTGAACTGGAGACTGTCTGACTGACTGCGGGCAAAAGACCCCCATTTGTGGAGACAACCTCTTTTATACCATTTAACTACCCTTCCTCAACTATATTGGACCATTATTATTATTTCAGTGTACCCAACGTTGCTTTCCCAGACACCCTCAATACACAAATAAAAGGAATACGCTAACAGATGGTAAATTACATACATACATACGCACTCACGCCTGTAATCCCAAAAGGGGGAGGCAGAGGTGTAACCAGTACACCCACATTTCGCCGAGCGTATCTCCGTCCCACGATGTGATAGGGGGCGAGCCTATCGCCATACCGGGCACAAATTCCAGACTCCGGGACGATACTGAGCATTTCGCTATAGAAAAATCCAATACCACTTTACCCGACCGGGGCTCGAACCCGAGACCTCAGCGTTAGCCTCAATCGTAACACGTACGCATTACAACTGCGCCACCGAGGCAGTCATTACTATTTACTAATGAATACAAATATTGAAATAATTGACGACATACTCTACATGTTTCTGTGGCCACGTCATCGACAGCGTAGTGAGGCAAGTGCGATGGTGGACCAGTTCCCAGAAGGGGGGGGGGGGGGGGTAACTCGCTAAAATTAACCCATTAACATCAATTAATCTGAGAACGGTCACTAACATGGTATGGTTGGCGACAGTGTGATGAGTTTTTTTTTAAATAAACTTTTAACATACATACGCATCTTACGCCAGTAATCCCCTTAGGGGTAGGCAGAGCCGCCGAGCGCATCTCCGTCCCATGATGTGATAGGGGGCGAGCCTATCGCCATATTGGGCACAATTCCAGACTCAGGGTTGATACTAAGCATTTCATGATAGAAAAACCCAATATCACTTAACCCGACCCGGGAATCGAACCCGAGACCTCAGCGTTAGCTTCAGTCGTTACGTATACGCACCAGAAATGCGCCACCAAGGCAGTCGAGGCAATAAACTTATAAGTTTATTGTTTTAACCTCCGAATAAATATAAGTGATCTAAATTTGACCCCCTTGTATGTCAGTCTGTCTTTAGAATCGTAGTTCTAAATCGATTGGACCGATTTGTATGCAATTAATTATTTAAAAGTTAATTTAATCGAAGGTATTTTTAGCTAGGCTACGTAATCATGAACGAATGGTGCAACCAAGCTATCTGCATCTTCCAACCCTATGATAATTAATAGCACATATATCTCTAACAATCAACATGCGAACTTAACTTCTGAACCGGTTTTTACCACTGTTTCACAGAAAACCAACGCAAAATAGCAGCTTGCTGTTGAATTACGATGGGTAAACATCCTGAGTTCCAAATCCTCTCTGTCCAATCCCTTAATTACTCGCTTCCTTTAAGGTCGGCACTCGGTAACGCGTCCATGATTCTGGTATAGTGTGTTCATGGGCCACCGCCACTTATCATCAGGTGGTCATTTACAAGGTGGTATGGACCCTCGTATGCGAGAGGCCGGCTGAGTTGGTACCACCGCTTTGTCTATTTCTGCCGACAAGTAACAGTGTGTAAGCACTGTTGTGTTCCGGTTTGAAGGACATTGAAGCCAGTGAAATTACTGGGCATTATGGGACTTAACACCTTATGTCTCGGGGTGACGAACGCAGTCCAGTGTCATGCAGTGCTTTGTTATTTAAAGTTCTGTGTGGCGTTGCTTCTGTTTATGAGCAGGCGTGACGCTTACCATCAGGCGAGCGACCTGCTCGTCTCGTCATTCAAGCTAATAAAAAAAAACCATCAGCTGACCCACTAGCTTGTTTACCTGCCTCTACTATGAAAAGAACTCCATCCAACAATCTCCGTAATCCATTCAATTAACAATTGCTGTACTGCCCGCACATGTTTATTCGAGGCTACTGACCGGCCGCGGCCTGTAAGCAACCGCTCTGCATACTTACTAATAATTTCTCACCCGTATTATGTCTCGAAAATGATTTTGGGACAGGAACTTAGATAATTAAAAATACTTTATGGACAGCAGTGTCCATTTTGGGACAGTAACTGCACCATTCCATTTTTAATGCCTTTTTTGCACTTGATTCATCTTCTCTGCCATTTCTCCTTCTCTTCTGTTCCCAAGACCACAATCCCCTTCCTTCTTTTTGGTATTCCACTATCCCCCTTTTCTAGCCCCGACTTCGTTAATGTGCCACTAGAAACAGTCCGTACTGGATTTTCAAAGTTTTCTTGCTATTTATTGCTGACTTTTCTTTTATGCTTTGACCTATCATAAGTGCATTTTAATATGCCTCCTTGAGTTTATTGTTGTATTTACTTTGATTGAGATTTATAGAGGAAAGCTCGGCAATGTCTCCATGATTCTTCTAGTTTTCTGTGTGTTTATTGTGGAGATCATTTACATAAAGTTGACCCTTTGTTCGTTTGAAGGCGTTTTGCTGTAAAAAGGGACCAGGTTAACCTTATGTGAAAGTTTTGATTCTAGTAAGTACTTAAAAATAGTTGTTTGTCGATTAATCGCACTTTGACGGCTAAACAGATTTAGTTGGAATTTCGTATACATATAGAACTTGATTTGCATTACGAAATAGGCAACTTTATATCCTAGATTCTTTTTCTAAGACTTTGAGGAATAAATTTTACACACGATTACTCTAAAACAAAAGCAAGTGGGTTATAAACGTTAAATGAGATGATAATAAAAGGTGGGCCAGCCGCAGGCTACGGTCGCTGTGCACAGCCACTGACCACATCCACGGTTTTTTGCTACTATTACAGTTAATATGTTACGGTGAGAAGTTTATTGGAATGTTTAGTTATGTAAGAGATTGTGGGTCAGTTTTTTATAAACGTCAAAATTTTACAGATACAAAAGCTATTTTTATTTTTAGGTTATTTGGCCAAAGTAAACATAGCTCTTATTTTATCTAGCATTTGCCGATATGTGCTGTATTATTTAAAGCCCCATTTAAACGGCGAGAGTGTTTCGTACGACATAGAAGAGAATACCTATGAATGAAAACTACAGTCTTAGAGACCACATCTGCGATTCTTGTTTTCAAACTGCATAACGTCATAAATGACATTTTTCTGCTATATTATTTCCCTCGCTTCTGTTGTGCGATAAACTCCTTTCCTGTAAATAGAGCTTAAATATCAATTCCGGGGTCAAGCATTTGAATTTATTTCGAATAAAAAGCATGCCATTGGTTTAATACGAGTGGGAGGATGATGACGGTGATCCCACTTTATAGAGACGTTACTTACGTAATAGACGAGTTTTTTAATAATAGTATAAATTATAGGGTAGTTCTCGGTCTGGTTTGTTATTGTCGAATCATGCGCTGTAATGGTGGCGTCCGATCCTTCCCAAATTATACTACCAACTGCCTTGTGAATTAAATGCTCCGTATTTTGAGGTTTTGACTCGTTTGACTGCTTCTGTTCTTACTTGAATCCTACTATCTTATAATAATACTAGCCCTGTATTATATACGTCCCACTGCTGGGCACGGGCCTCCTCTACTGAATGAGAGGGGTTAGGCCTTAGTCCACCACGCTGGCCTAATGCGGGTTGGTAGACTTCACATACCTTCGAAATTCTTATGAAAAACTTCTCAGGTATGCAGGTTTCATCAAGATGTTTCCTTCACCGTTAACCTACTATCTTACCTCCTAATAATTTTGTTAGCGTATTCTCTTTTTATTGGTGTATTGAGGGTGTCTGAGAAAGCAACGTTGGGTACACTGAAATAATAATGGTGCGATATAGTTGTGGAAGGGTAGTTTAATGGTATAAAAGAGGTTGTCGCCATAACTGGAGGCCTTTTGCCCGCAGTCAGTCGGTCAGCCTCCAGTTCAGTAAGATCAGTGCTCAGTCGATAGTCCAAGAGGTTGTTACGCGGTAGCTATGCTGGTTTACTATTTGGTTCTAGTTGTTTGAGTTATAATTAGAGAGCGGTCTCTAGAGAAACCGGACATGGTGTTGTGTGTCTGTAAAGCAGTAATATTGTAAAAGTAACCAATAAACCTATGCTGAAGTGATTATTGTCGTTTGGTATTAATAAAATAATATTCGTCTCACGTAACTTCTTTACAATATTAGATATAAAATATGAAATTTGGATGTTCGTGAGTTTGTGGATTTGGTTGTTTATTAATCACTCCCGCCTTAGCGACTTAACGGATTTCGATGAAATTTGGCACGACTTCTGGTAGACAGTTTTGCCCACAGCAACAATGGGCCAGCTCGACCGGGTCGTTACCACTGTTTTACAACTGATCAACGTAAAGCTTGCTGCTGCGTTTCGTACGGTAAGTGAGATATCCGGAGGCCCAAATTCCACTCCCCTTCCCAATCCTTTAATTATCCCTTTTCTTTAAGGTCCCCAAGGCTCTCATGATTCTTCTGGTATTGTGGGCGTAATGGGCGGTAGTATCTCTACCTACTTACTGACAGATGACCCACTCGCTCGTTTGCCGGCCTATACTATAGAAAAAAGGAAATTAGGACTTACGTTATCTATTATCCCGGAAAAAAACAATAAAAGCAAAATACCATTCACTTATTGACTTAGAAATTTCAAAAACTACTAAAGCTCTAGGATCATGACATTGGGTCAAATGATAGTTTGTGTGGCTAAACACTCATATCAATTAATTTACCTAAAAGGACATTGTACGGTGCTAGCGACCTACCACCACCATCGCACCCACACGTATTAATTGTATTGATTTCACCAATCAGTTCACGTCCGAACATCGACCAGTTCGCGTGCTCTCATTACCATTACCATACCATTTAGACTAGTTCAGTTTAAATAAACCATATTTACCAAACCATTATCTCTTTACATTAACGAACCATACGTAAATCCCTGTACGGGCACCCGTACATACATGTACAAAGACCGTAGCAAGTGGAAGTATGTTGTCTCTGCCTACACTTTTGAGAAACAGGCGCGATTCTGTGTATGTATTTAGCCTAAATATATACGTTTTGAAATTCTTTGACCTTATAAATTATATCGCTCAATTAATAATGGAAATAATTATGTCATAATGAGGTGATTATATATAAATAAATAGCAAGAATGAAGAAATGAATTAATAGTATAGTATAAATAATGAATATTAATCTCGGTGGCGCAGTTGTAATGCGTACGCGGTACGACTGCTGTGCTGAGGTATCCGGTTCGATCCCCGAGTCGGGTAAAAGTGATATTATGTTTTCCTATTTTCAAAATGCCCAGTATCCGCCGGGAGTCTGGAATTGTGCCCGGTATGGTGATAGGCTCGCCCCCTATCACATCATGGGTCGGAGTTACGCTTGGCGGAATGTGGGTGTATTGGTTACTCTCTGCCTACCCCTTCGGAGATTACAGGCTTGAATACGTATTTATTTTAAGTAAGGTAAACTAGAAAATGACGTATATTTACTTATTAAATCGAGTTACGTTGTGCAACTATACCACATTCAATATTAATAAACCGGTCCAAGGTCCGTCCGATCGTTTAATTATGATCGTCGTTAACTAAATTACTAATTCAAACATGTCCGAAGGTAAATATTAATTTCTCACGCTATAGTTTCGCAATTTTTCCCGCCGAGTAAATACTCCGCGTAAATCATATGTGTTGATTAGCTTACTAGCTTTTATTCGTGGTCCGACCGCGGTTATGTATTATCCAGGATGAAAATATTCTCTTAATTCAAATCATGGTCTATATGTGTGTCAAAAGTATATACTCGAATTATTTTAGGTAAATAAATAAATAAATTAAATTTAAATAAATTTTACCTTTTTATCTCTTTATCTGACTGTGGGCATCGTAGTTTACAAACGAATTGAGCTGTTTTCTTAAATAATTTTAACCGCGATGCTTCTTAGCCATGTGGAAATAAGATATATTTATCCTTTAGAAATTATAACCTTATTTTTTGTTATTATTATAATTTTTTTATGATATCGCTTTTTTATGCAAGGATCGTAGCAAGTGGAAATCCGTTGTCTCTGCCTACCCCTATGGGAAACAGGCGTGAGTCTATGTATGTATCGCTTTTTTATTAGCTGTTATTTCAAGTTTAAGTAAACTTTGAATAATACTAACTTATACGGATTTCATTTTATTGCAGTCCCGACGTTTCTTAGTAAACCTATTTTTTAAGCGGTCACCCTACTTTAATAAATTTTTACTCACTATAATATTCGATTATTATCTAATAATTTCAAATAATCATCAGTTTAGAATCGATTTCGATACGAGCATCGCTGGCGATACAAATTAAATTTGTCATAACCACGCAGCCCACATGTGGGCGGCGTGGGCGTGGGATCATGTTTAAGCTTTCTGTGTTGACACATATAGGATAATTCTTGTAATGAGATACAGATATTCGATACATAGTAATTTTTGATCAAGTTATTGAGGCATTTTGAATTGGTTGGGAGATAACTTAATAATTGTGTGGGTCTTTTTATATCATTGGCTTAGTGACACTTAGGCTGAGAATCGGTTGAGATTCTGGATTCAAATTCAGGCCCTATCACAACCATTTATTTACACACGAATAACACTCGGTCATTGGTATACTGATGGGTGTCCGCAATGGCAAGTGTATTTATAAGGTGTTATTTGACTGACGTAGATGTTATGCTTATTATTATAATTAACTACCACACATGACAGCGTTGAAAGCATACTTGTATATCACATTCCTGTATGTATATGTGTTCCTAGTTCGCAATTTTATTTATATGTCGGAGGATGTATATGTATGAGTCGGGTTGATTGTTGCTTGCATGTATAACGCACAATATTATTTGAATACATTTTAATTACTTTTAGAATTTTTAATTTAATTTGATTTTGATTTGTTACAATTTTCTATAACTTAAAAACCTTACTAATCTAATTAAAATTCCGGATATTGTAAATCACGTAACAACCAATCAGAGCAGAGCAAGTGTCTGGAGTGGGGAGGCGCCATCTTTACTTAAGGGAAATAGACAATATCATACACAAAATACCAATATAATATCGGTATAGGTCCTAAGAGCACGCATCTCGAACTTTTTTAAGTTATGTGGGTATTAATTGTTAATTATCGCTTGCGTTATCGGTGAAGGAAACATCGTGAGGAAACCTGCATACCTGAGAAGTTCTCCATAAGAATTTAGAAAGTATGTGAAGTCTGCCAACCCGCATTAGGCCAGCGTGGTGGACTAGAGCAGACTCTCATTCAGTAGAAGAGGCCCGTGCCCAGCAGTGGGACATGTATAATACAGGTCTATACAAAAAAAATAAGAATAGCTACAGTATAACTGGTTCTAAACCATATTCGTAATAAGAAATAAACCGTAACGTTCATATAAACTGTAATTGAATGTCGTCATATTACTATTTCGAATCATTTGAAATCGTGCTCGGAGTATTTCATTACATTATTTACCAACATCCTTTGATCTTTAACCAAAGTAGAGTAAATTGTATAATTTATCCACTAGTTAAAGTTAAATTTAACCACTTATCTGTAAAACTAAACTAAAGTGAAAGTACTTTTCTTAATCATTTAATTTCAAATAATTAAGTTATACACTACGAGGTGGCAGGTGCCTCGTACGAGAGGGCCGTCTGGGTTGGTACCACCGCTTTATCTATTTCTGCCAGTGTATAGTCTGTGAAATTGCTGGGTATTATGAAACTTATAATCTTATGTCTCGGGTTGACGAGCACATTTATTTGTAATTCAAAGGTTTGTGTGGTGTTACTTCTGTTTATGGGTAGGCGTGGCGATTACCATCAGTGCTCTACTGCTCATTATCTCATCATTCAAACTAATAAAAATAAACTTAAATTGGTGAATATTTGTCAAAATTATGCGTGAACACACATCGAAAAGAACCATATACCATACAAGGTGCTAGGTCCCTCGTAATGCGAGAGGCCGGCTGGGTTGGTACCACCGCTTTGTCTATTTCTGCCGCCAAGCATCAGTGTGTAAGCACTGTTGTGTTCCGGTGTGAAGGACATTGAAGCCAGCGTAATTACTGAGCATTATGAGACTTAACACCTTATATCTCGGGGTGACGAGCGCAGTCCAGTGTCATGTAGTGCTTTGTTATTTAAATTTCTGTGTGGCGTTGCTTCTGTTTATATGCAGGCGTGGCGCTTACCATCAGGCGAGCAACCTGCTCGTCTCGACATTCAAGATATTTTTGAATTGGTCACAAAACCGAATTTAATTAATTTCTCATTCACGGCACCACTCCATTAGGTCATTAACAGCCGTTTCTACATTAGTTTAATTAACAATGACTCTATGTAGAGCAGTATTTGGACAGAACCACTGACTCATATCGTTGTGAATTAGACGCATGATTCAGATAGCGAAGTGACTGGTCATTACGAATTGATTTGTGGACACCATTGTTTTAAACATACTCTAGCGGTAATTGGTCCAGACTGTTGACACGGAAGTCGAAGATTCGAAACTAGCGCCTGGAAATATACCTCTTTTTTTTTACTTATACATACACACTAACGCCTGTATTCCCCGAAGGGGTAAGCAGAGGTGTAACCAGTACACGGTTGAAGGCGTTTTGCAGTAAAAGGGGACCAGGTTAACCCTATAAATGTGAAAGTTTTGATTCTAGTAAGTATGTGAAAATGGTTGTTTGTTGATTAATCGCACATACGCACTCACGCCTGTAATCCCGAAGGGGTAGGCAGAGGTGTAACTAGTACACCCACATTTCGCCGAGCGTATCTCCGTCCCACGATGTGATAGGGGGCGAGCCTATCGCCATACCGGGCACAAATTCCAGACTCCGGGCTAATTCTGAGCATTTCGTAATAGAAAAACCCAATACCACTTTACCCGACCCGGGGATCGAACCCGAGACCTCAGCGGTAAATCGTAATGCGTACGCATTACAACTGCACCACCGAGGCAGTCAGTTATTCAAAAATGTACATTAAAATACAGAGTTTAATGTGGTGGGTTTGCCAGTGCCTTTCTTATTGCTTTTTTAAATTGATAAGCATTATAAACAAAAATATCCACATGTAAAAATTGTTTATTGTGCCTTCTGATACATTAAAAGTTATGGTAGAGCAACGCTGTAGATAATTTTGACAGTATGAATGAACCGGTTCAACTGTGTCTCAGTTCAAAGCACTTGTGTAGAGACAACTTTTAATTTCGTACGAGTATAATAAATAAGATTTTCATTCGCTCCAATAATATGCACATCCCGTTATTTACAGCTACGCACCCATGATTCTGCTATTATTGTGCTTGTTGATGGTGGAAATCACTTACCATCAGATGACCCACTTTTTTCTTATAAGCTTGAACGACGAGACGAGCCTCTCGCCCGCCTGATCGTAAGCGATACGCCTGCACATAAACAGAAGCAACGCCACACAGAATTTTGAATTACAAAGCACTGCATGACACTGGACTGCGTTCATCACCCCGAAACATAAGTTGTTAAGTCTCATAATGCCCAGTAATTTCAATGGCTTCAATGTCCTTCAAACCGAAACACAATAGTGCTTACACGCTGTTGCTTCGCGGCAGAAATAGAAAAAAGTAGCGATATAATATAACAAATAATTTTAATGTATCATATAGATTCGATGCAAAATTTATAAACCTTAAAGGAATCGAAGCGATCACTCGTTTCTACATTGTCTACTCGCTAAACCCTCGCAGTTCATTGTCAAATGATAATTAAATCCAACTTCAATAGCAAAAAAAATGTAATAACCATGCAGTGATGATTTAATGCACCGTGGAATATTTTGCCGTGATTGTACCAGCGCGCGAGATATTAAAATTCATGTGGTCCTTTTTGTCCAACAAAATTATTAAGATGGTATAAAAGTGACCACTGGCGGACAAAAAGTCCACGACTCGCTTGTGATTGATGACTTGACTTGACTTGTGTTTGACGTCACACTCCTGGGATAGGGTTATTTGGATACTGACGTAGGTAGGTACCTACCGACCAACGTCACTACCTACTAGCTACCTAGCTAGCTAGCCTCGTGAAAACTGGGTAATACTTGAGAAAACCAACAAAATCTTTTTCATAAAATTAGATTAGTTGTAGAAACTTTAGTAATAATTCTTTTGCTGTGTTAACGCATATTATGGTTACAGTTTGTTTATATTGAAAAACCAATAAGATATAAATAAGATAAAAGAAATCAATGTACATACATAAAAAAATAAATAAAAAAAACGCGGCGAATTGAGAACCTCCTCCTTTTTTGAAGTCTGTTAAAAATATGATTTAAATGAAAATACAATTTGTCGTTCCGTTTCGAGAAATTTTAATGTTTTTCAGATTTCGGATCTTGTAGTATGTAAAAGATTTTATACTCATACTTTACATAACCTAACATTACATAAACTCACGCCCGTAAACCCGAACGTGTTGGCAGAGATGCAAATAAGGCCCTCCGGGGTTCGTCAAGATTACTTCCATGACAGAGGGCAAACCAATCGCCGTATCCTGCACAAACCCACTGTGCTTGCCATCATGTCCAGTGTAATGGTATGTCATGTCCATGCGGAGCCTGCGACATGACATAGTGGTTGGCAGGGTCGTGTATGTGTTACTATGTCGGATGGAGATGTATTGATTCGCCGGCCAGGGAGACCCGTAGAAACGGTTGTTCCGCTGGCCGCCCGTGGTGCAGTACAGGGGCCCAATCCAGCTTAACCACCTGGAGAGGCTGCTCCACCATGCCACGCATAATCTTGGGTAGGTCCGTCGTGCCGGTTGGTGACCGGATCTGGGGTCCCGGCGGCCTATCCCGAGGGGGTACGGGGGCCCTTCCGTCCGGCGAATCAGTCTGCCTCCGTTCGGCCGCCTTGTGACCATACGCAGTATCATTGTCACCCATCAGTCCTGTCGCAGGTTCCGCAAGTTGCTTCTTCCTTCTTCCCTTCTTTTATTGTTTCACCATGACAGCGCCATTAAAGAGAGCAGGTCCAACAGCGGTGCACAGCCCCACCACCGCGTTCACAATGGGGTTCACTAATATCCGTGGACTCCATTCGAACCTTAGTGCCGTCCACCACCATCTTGAGACGGCCCGGCCTGCAATGCTCTTCTTGACGGAGACACAGATCTGTCGTCCGGCCGATACGGCATATTTGCATTATCCCGGCTACTTACTTGAAGAGAACTTCAGGCCAAAGGCCGGGGTATGTTTGTATGTCCGGTCGGATGTCTGCTGTCGCCGTCTGCGCTGCATGGAGGACCCTTCCTTTTCCACACTGTGGGTACACGTGGATCTTGGCGCTCAGAGCCGGATCTATGTGTGCCTTTACAGATCCCATAACGGGGATGACGAGACGACTCGGCTGTTCAATTATATCAGCCAGGCGACTGATGATGCGCAGGAGCAGTATCCAACAGCGGAACTGGTGGTCTTGGGGGACTTCAACGCGCACCACGAGTTGTGGTTGGGCTCCTCCAAGACTGACCATGCTGGTCGTACTGCCCACGCATTCGCTCTGACTCACGACTTGTCTCAACTGGTGAATCAGCCCACCAGAATCCCAGATGTGGCGAGTCACACGCCTTCATTGCTGGACCTTCTGCTGGCGAGTCATCCAGCTGGGTACAATGTGACGGTGGGTGCCCCTTTGGGTACCTCCGACCATTGCCTGGTTGGATCCTCAGGGCCTCGTGCCCTGCCTACCACACCTAAAAAGGTCAGGCGCAGAATCTGGCACTACTCGTCGGCAGATTGGGATGGTATGCGTGAGTACTTTGCATCCATCCCTTGGGGGCAGCGCTGCTTTGAGGGCAACGATCCTTCTGCGACTGCCGACGCTATTGCCGGCGAGATCCAGTTAGGAATGGAATATTACATTCCTTCCTCGGAGGTCGTCGGTGGTGGGCGCGGACGCTCCTGGTTCAATCGCGAATGCGCAGACGCTGTTAGTCAGAGACAGGCTGCATATCGCGAGTGGATTAGGGGTCGCGCATTGAAGGATCCCAACATAAGCTCACTCAAAGCGGCCTATAACCAAGCCACCAAGGCCTGTAAGAAGGCGTACGTTAGAGCGGATGCTCAGCGCATCAATAGGATTGGACGAGCCTTGGCGGATCATCCGTCAAGCAGTCGTGCTTATTGGAGCCTTGCCAGGGCCGTTCAATCTAACTTCTGTCGCCCCTCGTTGCCACCGCTGAGATATCCGGATGGATCCCTGGCCCATACGCCGCAGGAGAAAGCCACTCTACTGGCAAACCTCTTTGCGGCTAACTCGCGGCTCGAGGACGGCAATGCGCTGCCGCCCACGGTGCCTGATTGCGGATATTCAATGTCGCATATTCGTATCAGGCAGTGTGATGTGCGGCGCGAGTTGCTGTTCCTCGATGCCCGTAAAGCTAGTGGTCCGGATGGTATACCGGCGGTGGTACTTAAAATGTGTGCGGCCGAGTTGTCTCCTGTGCTGACGCGTCTATACCGCTTCTCCTTCCTTCTCGGTATTGTGCCCCAATCTTGGAGAGAGGCCAATGTGCAACCAATCCCAAAAAAGGGTGATCGGTCGGACCCTAACAACTACCGTCCAATCGCCATAACCTCAGTGTTGTGCAAAGTAATGGAGCGGATCATAAACTCACAGCTGATCCGCTACCTGGAGGATCACTCGCTGATCAGTGACCGACAATACGGCTTTCGGTCGAAGCGATCAACGGGTGATCTTCTTGCGTACGTGCTACATCGCTGGGGGGAGGCGGTTGATAAGCATGGCGAGGCTCTAGCCGTAAGTCTCGACATCGCTAAGGCGTTCGATAGGGTCTGGCACCGTGGTCTTCTCTCCAAGCTTCCGGCATATGGGCTCCCCGACAACCTGTGTACGTGGATCTCCGGCTTTCTGCATGAGCGTAGAATGCGTGTCCTTGTTGAAGGGCATGCTTCTCAGCTCATGTCAGTTAATGCCGGGGTCCCACAAGGCTCGGTGCTTTCGCCCACCTTGTTTATTCTGCATATCAATGATATGTTATCACTTGGTAACATTCATTGCTATGCAGATGACAGCACAGTGCATGGGCGTTACTGCAGTAGGCCCACTGGTAGCCGGGGAGTCACTGAGGGGCAGCGAGAAAATCTTGTCATTGAGCTTAACCGGACCTTGGATCTCATTTCAGAATGGGGTGCTAAGAATCTGGTTGAGTTCAATGCCAAGAAAACTCAGGTGTGCGCGTTCACGTGCAAAAAATCCCCGTTCTCTCCCCTCCCCAATCTTCAGGGTATCCCGCTCGCAATGCGGAATAGCCTAAGTATCCTAGGCATGGATATAAGCTGCGATCTGAATCCAAGGAACCACATCGAGGGCGTAATATCCGCCACTTCACGCAGGGTCGGAATCCTGAACAAGGTGCGTGGGTTTTTTACTCCCGGTCAGCTTTACCGCTTATACAAAGCGCAGGCACGGCTGGGTGTGGAATACTGTTCGCACCTTTGGGACGGTTCCGGCAAGTACTTACTCGATGCCTTGGACGGATTGCAGCGACGGGCTGTTCGCATTGTGAATGATGCAGACGTTACTAAGAACTTAGAGCCGCTGCAATTGCGTAGGGACATTGCCTCACTTAGTTTTTATCGTCTGTATCACGGTGAATGCTCTGAAGAGTTGTTTGACCTTATCCCATCCTCACCTTTCCTTAACAGAACCACGCGTGCTGGCTTACGGCACCACAGCTTCGTGGTCTCATCCATCTCGGCTAGAACTAAAAAGTTCGCAAAATCTTACTTCTGCCGGACCATCAAGCTGTGGAATAGTTTGCCGGCACACGTGTTCCCTCCTTCCTATAATATGGGGTCCTTTAAACGGAGTGTGAAGAAGCAATTAGGCAGGCCGGCATAATCTTGCCGACCTACGATAGACACAATCGTCTGTCGTTGGTCGACAGTATTCTTGGACTGCGCTGCACTTAACATCAGGTGTAGCGTAGTCACTTTGCCGAGCCAGTATAAAAAAAAAAAAAAAAAAAAAACACTTTTCCGTAATGATCAAAAATTCCCGGTTAACTTATGATTACCCAACCTTGTATTTGAATCCACCAGTTTCTTAGCCTATGTACCTAGTAAGTACAAACTTCCACGGGATCAAATACCAAAAACAATAAAAACCATTTTATAAAGATGCATACATATTGCAGCGTATTCTCACATTCACTGACCTTCATTTAGAAGTTCTGACCAGCTTCAAAAAAGTAATATAAACCCACTAAAAACAAAAACCCACCCAACCTACTGATTTCTAAAAAACAATCGTAACACAATTCGAATGGAATTACATCTGCACTCGTTCGTATCGGATTCAAACGGAGCACTCGTTTCATTCGACGAGGAGTTAACCAATTTGTCACAGTTTGCACGGGTCCGTTTCTCACACAGGCCGACGCAGCACAGCACAGCAATGCGTGGGCGGTCCACATATTTTTTCACCATGTATTATAATAAAAACTCACCGTGTGTGACTTCCCACCGGGGATTTTATTATCTCATTAGTGTGAAGAATGTCTTCATAAAGTGTCGCCGGCCGCGGGCAAGCGCGGGACATCGTTCATTACCCACTGTAATGGCTTTAATAAAATACTATATTTTGCTTTACCATCGCCTATTACGAAATCATTCCGTGTCCGATGTTCGTATCCAATGCTGATTTGAAGGCATTTGTTGTAAGCCTCGTCTAATTCAACACGCAATGGATGTTGAAACTGAGGTATTCTTGGTAAGATAATGGTATGGCTTTTTAAGGAGAGCCTGCAGGCTAGGGGCGGTTGGCTGCTTGCCGCGTGGCTTGGCCATCTGCACTCCCTCGGGGTGTGCTACCGACCGCATGATCTTATCGTATTGTTAACTCGTTCGCGGCTTGTCGAACGTCATAATTGGCGCTCCGAGAAACTGCAATTACATTGAACGTTATTTACGAACTGCTTCGGGCTTAATTGATATTTCAGTGTATTAACTGCGAGGGATAGATTAATTAGAGCGGAGGCGTGGGATAACACCTTTAATGCGATATCTTTCAGATAATAGATTTATTGGCAGATTATAAACCACCCAACTTTTATCTATTAGATAAATAAACTACAAGACAACACAATAAAAAGTCACCACGTGTATACGGAGAACCGTATGACTAATTGGTGCATTCTAAATTGGGTGTCTAGCGGTGACAATTTAAATGTAAGTTGTGAATTAATAGGACCTTAGGGCCTCTTCCATAATGTTCTAGAGAGATTTAACGTATAAGGCACCTATTTTTTCAATTACCTAGTAGACATCTATTCGCTGGTGTATACGTTGGATTGTGACTTTTGTATTTGAGCGTACATACATACGCACTTACGCCAGTATTCCACGAAAGGTTAGGCAGTGGTGTAACCAAGGAGTATAACAACATTTCGCCGAAGTTATTTTCGTTCCATGATAATGATAATGCGTTTATTTGTGTGAATACTGTTACAATGTTGTTACATAATATTATTAAATAGTTCATACTATTCCGCCGTTTCCAGCGTGCAAATATTGTTGAATTGCGTAATTTAAAATTAAGATCAATAAATCAATTTAGTTCAGTACATTATTTTATCATTTAATTAGTCTAGGCTTAACTTATTTTACTTTTTATGAGATACAAGTGTAAATCAAATACACAGTTTAAATTTGTGACTGATGAAGAAGAAATGATGTGATAGGGGGCCAGTTTATTGCCATACTGATAGGTATTTACAAGGTGGTAGGACCCTTGTATGCGAAAGGCCGTCTGGAAGGTACCACCGCTTCTATCTTTGATTTTTTATTACCTACATTATTAGTCAAAAGAGTAATACTAAATCCTAAATGCTCAGCGATACACATCTAACCGTTCCCTTTCTAAACCCGAGTTGAATCTTCAGATATGGTATTGGCAAATGATTGTACAATTTACATAACAACCTCTCAATACGTGTATGAGATCGCTCTATCGTGTACGCTTTACCTATTGTGTAAACAATTCCTCAGTTGCCCAACAATGTCCTTTTGTAGGCATGGTGATCGTGTTGGCCCAAATCGGCATAATGGTTAGTTTTCAATAGAACAGGGTTACCAGCTCGTGCCAGCATGAAGGCAGGTTTATTGCATAGAAAATAAACATACATACGCACTCACGCCTGTAATCCCCGAAGGGGTAGGCAGAGGTGCAACTAGTACACCCACATTTCGCCGAGTGTATCACCCTCCCATGATGTGATAGGGGGTGAGCCTATCGCCATACCGGGCACAATTCCCGACTCCGTGCTGATGCTCAGCAATTCGTAATAGAAACCCCACAAAAAATCTATAGTAAAACTCATAATATATCTCGTAATTTTACTGACTTGACTCAACTGGACCGGCTCGACTGGGTTATCAATACTATCTCACAGAAAACGACGTGAGGTGGCAGTTTAAAGTTGCGTTTCGTACGATGAGTGAGATATCCGGAAGCCCAAACCCCACGTCCCCTTCCCAATTCCTGAATTATCACTTTCCTTTAAGGTTGGCAACACATGTTGGGCGCACATGGGCGATGGAGATCACTTACCATCAGGTGACCCACTTGCTCGTTTGCCGGCCTATGCCATAAAAAAGTCTATAAACCCCCTTTGCAATCCCCATTCCTAAACTTAAAGGTCGGTAATGTATCCGTAATTCTTTTGGTATCCTGGGTGTTTATGGGTGTATATTGTGACACACTAACTCGTTTATGGTACTCAGTTTTAAAAAAATCCCTAAACGAGGTCGATGTCATAGGAGTTATACATGTTGACTCGGTTCTTGTTAATAATAAAAGAAGAAGAATATTAAATGGTAGGTAGATGACAGCCTCCGTGGCGCAGTTGGTGAGTAGCCGGCTATGAAGCGTGAGGCCGTGGGTTCGATTCCTGCACCGAGACAAAGGTTTGTGCAATCCACAAATGTTTGTTTCGGGTCTGGGTGTTGTGGGACCAAGTTCCTCGTAGTTGCTGATACCCACGATACAGGTTACCTAGTGTGGGGTCAAGACTATGTGTGTGACTGTTGGGTGTATTTATTATTTATAGATAAGGTGTGATGGCAACTGGTATCAGTTACGCTGACGACAACCCTGGTATAAAAGCCCGGTTCACACGCGGCGACGCCCGCGGCTGCGACGCTGGACATCCATCATATCGACGCGGCCCACAATTGCGGT
Organism: Mimas tiliae; assembly: GCA_905332985.1. NCBI lineage: Eukaryota > Metazoa > Arthropoda > Insecta > Lepidoptera > Sphingidae > Mimas > Mimas tiliae. Next base: position 15,440,702 of record HG995257.1, read on the forward strand.
CGATTTGCGTCCATCATTGTGTGATTTATGTCGAATGCAGACGAGCGACAACTAACTTTACGCCGGCTTAGTTAGTTTTTTTTACTCAGGCCGGCAAAAGAGCACGTCGGTCACCTGACGGTAAGTCATCACCATCGACTATTAACACCCATAGAAGAATCTATAAGAAGAATCTTGGATGCATTGCTCTAATTAAAGATTGTGAAGCCCTGTATTATACATGTCCCACTCCTCTACCATATGAGAGAGGTTATGCCTTAGTCCACTACGCCGGCGTATTGCGGGCTGGTAAACTTCTCATACCTTCGAAATTCTAATGAAGAACTTCTCAGGTATGCAGGTTTCCTTCACTGTTAAAGCAAACGATATTAATACACACGTAGCTTAGAAAAGTCAGAAGTGTATCCTCTTGGGACTTGTTTCGGACCTGCGATTTTCGTCTCGATAGTCCATACCATTCTCCACTGAGATATCTCTGCCTAGAATGGCTATGGGATGAATTTGGGCCTCCGAAAATCTTACTCACCGTACTGACTTCACGTCGGTTTTATATAAGGCAGTGGTAGTACCCCGATCGAGCGGTCCTTAATGTTGTAGATAAATCTGCCGTGCACGTAACGTTATAGTACGTACAGTAACTAATAAAGTCGACCTTACTACATGAAAATTAGTCGCAGACAAAAGTCGCCCGCATGCGCCGCACCTTACCGACGCGCTGCGACACCAAATAACTGGCTATGGACGCACTTTTGGAATTAATTTGAGTGATACTTGTCCAAACTGCAATTTTACCAGATTGATTTAGTGCCAATTTAAAATAGACAATAAATCGTAATGAAATGTTTTATGTTCGGTAATGCAGTGTCATGTAATTAAGTACCAATGAGAATGGCTATGGAATTCCAATTATATTCAAATTGGAAAGTTTGTTTGTTACGAAACCATGTTTTGATAAAAGATATTTTTTATATCATCGGTCGGTGAACGAGCAACTGGGTCACCTGATTGTAAGTGATCTCCACCGCTTATGAATGCTTACAATACCAAGAATCATGGACGTGTTGCCGACCTTAAACGAAAGGATAATTAAGAGCTTGCTGCTGCGTTTCGTACGGTGAGTGGGATATCCGGAGGCCTAAACCCCCTCCCCTTCCCAATCCCTTAATTATCCCTTTCCTTTAAGGTCGACAACGCGCCCATGAATCTTTTGGTATTGTGGGCGTACATGGGCGGTGGTGATCACTTACCATCAGGTGACCCACTTGCTCAATTGTCGGCCTATACAAAAAATAACTGTTTAAATATCGTTTTACCATTTTGGATTGTTGAGAGTTAGTTTTTTATTATTTACGAGTATATCATTACATAAATAATTGTAAATTGGACTGCCTCGGTGGCGCAGTTGTAATGCGTACGCGTTACAATTGAGGCTAACGCTGAGGTCTCGGGTTCGATCCCCAGGTCGGGTAAAGTGGTATTGGGTTTTTCTATTACGAGATTCTCAGTATCAGCCCGGAGTCTGGAATTTGTGCCCGGTATGGCGATAGGCTCGCCACCTATCACATCGTGGGACGGAGATACGCTCGGCGAAATGTGGGTGTACTAGCTACACCTCTGCCTACCCCTTCGGGGATTACAGGCGTGAGTGCGTATGTATATGTAAATAATTGTAATGTCCACTGACTTACCAAATGCTTATAGCCATCTGTTCTGTGCATTTAGAAGAAAGGCGAAAAAAGCGGATAAGTTACCTGATGGTAAGTGATCACCACTGCCTATACATACATACATACATACGCACTCACGCCTGTAATCCCCGAAGAAAAACCCAATACTACTTTACCCGACCCGGGGATCGAACCCGAGACCTCAGCGTTAGCCTCAATCGTAACCCGTACGCATTACAACTGCGCCACCGAGGCAGTCACTGCCTATATATTTCTACAACTCCAAATTAATTATGAATTCGTTGCTATCTTTTAACAAAAGGAATGAGGATTGGAAATGGGGCTTTTATGGTCCTCCGTAAATCTCATACACCATACGATTACAAGGTGGTAGGTCCATCGTATGCGAAAGGCCGTCTGGGTTGGTAACACCGCTTTGACTATTTCTGCAGCCAAGCAACTGTGTGTGTAAATGTTGTGTTCTGCTTTGAAGGACATTGAAGTCAGTGAAATTACTTCGAATTATGATACAATAACTTATGTCTCAGGTTGATGAATGCAGTCCAGTGGCATGCAGTGCTTTGTAATTGAAAGTTATGTATGGTGTTACTACTGTTTATGGGCAGGCGTGGCGCTTACCATCAGCGATCTGCTCGTGTCGTCATTCAAGCTAATAAAAACGCAATAATTTTCGGCAGAATTATGCCATCTGTAGTTATTGGATATACACAGTCGCATATTGTGAAACATGCCCTAAGAGTGTTTGTTTACGTGTTCACCAACACACCTATAGGCTATAACCGTTCTATGGATGATAATATATATATATTTTGTTTTTTTTTATTAGAATGAATGATGAGACGAGCAGGTCGCTCGCCTGATGGTAAGCGCCACGCCTGATCATAAACAGAAGCAACGCCACACAGAACTTTAAATAAAGCACTGCATGACACTGGACTGCGCTCGTCACCCCGAGACATAAGGTGTTAAGTCTCATAATGCCCAGTAATTACACTGGCTTCAATGTCCTTTACACCGGAACACAACAGTGCTTACACACTGTTGCTTGGCGGCAGAAATAGACAAAGCGGTGGTACCAACCCAGCCGGCCTCTCGCAAACGAGGGACCTACCACCTTGTGAAATATCTCGGTATCGGATGTAACATTATATCATTATCTTTATATATTGTATTGTTATGATGTATTGTTGTACAACAAATAATCGATGAGACGTGACGAAGCTGTAAAGATGTCGATACGAGATGAAATTTAGTGGAATAGTTGCCCTCTACGCCCACGCGCGCCCTCAGTATGGTAAGCGAGCTTAAAGCTACACAACGTTAAGTGATCATGATCTATAAGTAAATAATTAAATAAGTAAGTAATAATAAGCAGTAAGTAAGTAAGTAATAAGAAGCAGTGATAGCTCAGTGGGGAGCGGTATGGTCTGTCGAGATGAAAGTCGCAGGTTCGAAACCAGCCCCAAGTGCATACACCTCTGACTTTTCTAAGTTATGTGTGTATTAATTGTTAATTATCACTTGATTTAACGGTGAAGGAAACATCGTGAGGAAAGCCGCATACCTGAGAAGTTCTTCATAAGAATTTCGAAGGTATGTGAAGTCTGCCAAGCCGCATTAGGCCAGCGTGGTGGACTAAGACCTAACCCCTCTCATTCAGTAGAGGAGGCCCGTGCCCAGCAGTGGGCCGTATATAATACAGGGCTAGTATTATTATTATTAAGTAAGTAAATAATTGTAGAATAATCTAATTGTTAATAACCCCTGACGTCACGTCAAAAAACTGTTAAATGACTAAAACTTCATATTTAAAATAAAAAAGGCTTTATAACTATTTTTATTAAGTTCTTTGATAAAGAAAATATGTGATTTACAGAATATGGTATCAACATTATTAATAATAGATTATTAGATTATGTTAAATTCAAAATAAAATCAGTTAACTAAAAAAATAGAAATAATAATAATAGAATTGAATTAATTAAATAATCTTATTTGTTCATAGCTCATGATCATTGACGAAATTTTGAATAAGAACAGCATAACTTCAACAACTTTTATATCACCAATATTTTTATAAATAGATTATTTCCAAGTAACAAGTCATCTGGCTCCTGGCTATTAATAGCTTTTTGCTACTAAATATATTATGATCAAGAACTTTCAAGAATTTTTAGACAACCCGCTTGCGCGTCTGTGTCCGCGCCCGCTGTCGCCTCCGCTCCGCTCTATGGGCTATTGTCGCCGAGTACACGTTGATGAAGGCATATTTCATAATAAGTGCATATTGTGTTCAGCAGTGATGGATTTGGACGATTGTTTTGGTGGCTTTATATTCTACTATCCTTCTTCCCACTATCCTACTAGTACTAGTTTGAACTGATTCTAATGAAATTTGGCACACAGGGAGACCATAACCTGGATTATGACATAGACTTTGATATTTATGACATAGATTTAATCCCGGAAAAAGGCATTCACACGGGCGAAACCGCAAGAATTATCTACGGTAAATGACAATGATGATGCTTAGGGCGGTGGAGTGTTTAAAAGGGTACAAACGAAACCTTGGTCCCAAACCATTCTCACCCACCGGAGCCGACCAATAGATGTAAAAATATTGTATTGTAGACAGTTTTGCGTACAGTATGAATGCGAGACATTCATTGTGATTCCACTGTCTCATAGAAAACCGGCGTAAAGTAGCAGCTTGCTGTTGCGTTTTGTACGTTAATTGAGATATCCGGAGGCCCAACAAATATACAGTTTAAAATAATAACCCCAAAAGCACTGGATTTATGTTTTAGAGGAAAACTAGAGGGCCAATAATCTCATTACAGAAAATGCTTAAGGCCGAGCGAAGTGGAACATTCTAAGGACAGCGGACGTACTAGACTGGGATAGCGCCAGACATAAATAAACACCTAAATAATATAATACTAGCCCTGTATACACGTCCCACTGCTGGGCACGGGCCTCCTCTACTGAATGAGAGGGGTTAGGCCTTAGTCCATCACGCTGGCCTAATACGGGTTGGCAGACTTCACATACCTTCGAAATTCTTATGAAGAACTTCTCAGGTATGCAGTATTTTCCGGCTCGTCCGGGTCGTTACCACTGTCTCATAGAAAACCGGCGTAAAGTAGCAGCTTGCTGCTGCGTTTCGTACGGTGAGTGAGATATCCGGAGGCCCAAATCCCCCTCCTCTTCCCAATCCCTTATTATCCCTTTCCTTTAAGGTCTGCAACGCGCCCATAATTCTTTTGTATTGTGGGCGTACATGGGCGGTGGAGATCGCTTACCATCAGGTGACCCACTTGCACGTTTGCCGGCCTATACTATATAAAAAAAAAAAATGCAGGTTTCCTCACGATGTTTCCTGCACCGTTAAAGCAAGTAATAATTAACAATTATACACACATAACTTAGAAAAGTTAGAGGTGTATGCACTTGGGGCTGGTTTCGACAGTCCATACCACTTCCCGCTGAGCTATCACTGCTTAAACACTGCTGCAATAAACACCTAGCCTTATTTAATTATTATAAGGAGGTAGTTCTGGCAATCATCTTTGAACAGACAGAACCTTAAAGTTATCTACAAAAACATATTTCTTAATAGAAATTCTTTTATTTTTTGTTAGATGTTTATTTCGTTAGATAACTCCATATTTTGTATTTAGCTTAGCAGTTTTTACGATCAATGATTGACGTCCGCGAATCAAAGTGAGAACGGTTTTGGCAACATTAAAAAATATATCTACGAAACGGATTTAATTAATTTAGTAATAAGTGGCAGACGTAAAGTATTGGCATTGCACAACGGTATAATACATATTGGTATATCATTAATTATACGTTTTCTATTAAAAATAAACCGTACAAAATTAAATATTAAAACCATACAAATAGGTACTCTTAATTTGCAGTTTTATATTTATGCGAAAATAAAATTTAACTTTATTTCAAAACAAGAGAACAAAAGTTTTAAAAATTATTAATTCTTGCACAAAAAGAATTTATTTTTGACCGCGCTCGATATGAAAATTTAGCAAGGGAAAGCGTGGGTGCAGTTGTACTCTGCCCTACCCTTTCAATGATACAGTCATAAGATAATTTTTCAACACACCTGGAGGCCAATTCTCGTAATTTTAAATGTTCAAAATATCATTCCGATCTAGTCTCAGCATCAAGAAAGTTGCAAATGGCATTCTCTTAAACCAATAATCAACCTCAAATTTGAACATAGATCGTAATGAGATTGAATGTAGAATAAAAGTTGACTGAAGCCAAAACGGTATAATGCTACTGCTAATGCTAGGTGCATTTGACGTTGATTATTGGTTTAAGAGAATGCCATTTGCAACTTTCTTGACGCTGAGACTAGATCGGAATGATATTTTGAACATTAAAAATTACGAGAATTGGCCTCCAGATGTTTGTTCACAGGGGTTCTATACCCACTCTCCAGACATAAAGTCCACTCCTGTATGCTCAATAGCTTCGTGGACGTATTAACCTGCGTGTGACGATACCTGGTGATCCGGGAGCGCCGCACCGCCGCACCGCCGCTGCTCCGTTGGGGACATGTTTATCTCATACCGCTATTATCATAATTTTTCTATTGAACACGGCTACATTTCGTATTGTTGTCGGTAGAAGGTATACTATAAATTGAGTGTTGAGTAATAATTTTAGTTATTTATAGACCTCGGACTCGACGTTACTAATATTTTGTCACTTAAGTACCAGAAATATTGTGTTCTCACAGCTTGTCCTGCATATCGATATTGAGAAAGTGTTCGGTATTATTGACTTTTGGGGTTAGGATTTTATTAAATAATGTAAATTCTTGGACGTAACGAGTGGTCTGAAGACGGTCTCTAATTTATTGTATTAGCATTACGTTCGACCTGTATTTTGTATTATTGCTTCGATCAAGCCCATTTGTTATGTATCGGTCATAAGAATCTATAATCCGAATCATTTATGTTTGAGATTTTCAGAGGCCCAAGTCCCCTCTCCTCTTCTTAATACCTTAATTATCCCGTTCCTTCGCCAACGCGTCTATGATTCTTCTGGTATTGTGGTCGTAATATGTGGTTAACTGACTCCGGACTGACCACGGAGGCTCCGTGGCGCAGTGGGCGAATAGTCTTGCGAAGCGTGAGGCCGTGGGTTCTATTCCCACACCTAGACAAATATTTATTTGTCCGATCCACAAACATTTGTCTCGGGTCTGGGTGTTGTGGGACCGCAAGTACCTCGTGGTTCCTGATACCCACGATTTACCTAGTGTATCAAGACTATGTGTGTGACTGTTGGGTGGAAAAAAAAACTTATCACCACTTGCACGTTTGCCGGTCTCAGCTATAAAAATAAACCCACATCACTCAACTGTACAAATAAGCGCACACAATATTTTGCAATTCAACACGACCGCTCTATCTTATCGATCGAATCTATCACAACATTGTGACTCAGAGAATATTCCGTGCCATCTAACAAACAAAACTAAACTGTAATACGATTTTAAATATTTTTTTACCACAAATTCTATGAAAAGAAACATCGAATCATCTATTACAAGAAGGAATGTGTCTAACTACCGACTTATAATAGTTCATTGTTCCGCCATTGCGTGTTTTTGTGCCTTCCAAAAGTGACTATCATTTAGTTATCGAGTCACGGCCCTTCACGTCCCACCGCGGCCCTCCGCCGCGATCATAATTAAATTAATTTCCACTTCTAAAGCGTTTAATATGTTTTTTACCGAGACCAAAGGGTGGAGGCTCGGCGGGGATGGAAAGGACGATGTAGGAGGGGACATCGGTGGAGCGTGACGCCGCGTGACTACCGTGCGGTGGCGGGCGTGACTAACGGAGCGGGACAGAGCGGACCGTGACAAATCGCCGCAGATGACCCGCGCGGAGCTCGCCTTTTTGTACAGACGTTCGCGGTCCCATTGTGTTGTAATTTGATTTCATTTGAGAGCATTCTGGACCGGTAACCTGGTTTTCTGTTGATAGTCTGTTTTATTTTTAGTTTTGAGAATCGCTTCGTATTTCGTGAACTATGATATTCGATGCTACATGACACGGTATAATTTGACTGCTGAATGTTTTTGCATGGTGATGTTAAGTCATCGGACTACTACTAAATATATATTTATTGCTTTGAGTACCTTGTTAACACTTTAGACACTAAATCGAGCTATATAAATCTTATTGTAAATATCTTTTATACATTTACTTGTAGTTTTGTCTACAGTAGGAATACCTATTTCTGTGTTCTGTGGTAGGAATGGGCCTACTCTTGGTACTACTGTTCGACAAAGAAAATCAAGATGAGTAAGGTTTCCGGAGGCCCAAATCATTTTGTTTGTAGACTCTATCTTCTTTAATAATAATAATAATACATGCCCACTGCTGGGCACAGGCCTCCTCTACTGAATGAGAAGGGTTAGGCCTTAGTCCACCACGCTGGCCTAATGCGGGTTGGCAGACTTCACATACCTTCGAAATTCTTATGGAGAACTTCTCAGGTATGTAGGTTTCCTCACGATGTTTCCTTCACCGTTAAAGCAAGTGATAATTAACAATTAATACATACGTAACTTAGAAAAGTCAGAGGTGTATGCTCTTGGGGCTGGTTTCGAACCGCATTTCGATTTGCAAAGCGAAACATCCCATTAAATGGTTCATGCATATCAATCTATCAAACACATTTTTGTACGCACATTCCTAAAATAATGTAAAAGTGTGTAGGTGATTCCACATTTGTGACATGTGGACAAGAGTTATGAGATGATATGACAAAATGTTAGTTTTAATGAGGTGTTAGAATGGATTGTTTAGTAGTAACTAGTAAGGTCGAACATTTGACAGCCATCCACACTTGTGTCTTTATAAAGGCCTGTTTCAAGGTACGGGACTGAGACAGGGAGTTGTGGAGCTGTAGACAAAAGTGTCTAAATTTAAATTCAGTCCTAAAATGTTATATGTACTTGAAAACATTATGCGTTAAAAATTTATGAGGAACATCTTTAGGGCTACAGATTGTTATGACAACAGATATTATGCGAAAATATGCCAAATCGATTATTACAACTGAGCGTCTCGCGATAAAACAAAATAGGCTGTTCAATATTGCCCCGTATGAGGTTGTAACCGAGACAGGAAAGCGCGAGGGGCGACTTTTTCCATACAATTTTATACAAAGTAGACGTGTTGTTATTAACCAGACTCGCGCCACGCGTCGCAGTCTTCCTTTTTTTGGCATAGGCCGGCAAACGAGCAAGTGGGTCATCTGATGGTAAGTGATCTCCACCGCCCATGTACGCCCACAATACCAAAAGAATCATGACCGCGTTGCCGACCTTAAAGGAAAGGGATAATTAAGGGATTGCGAAGGGGAGGGGGTTTGGGCCTTCGGATATCTCACTCACCGTACGAAACGCAGCAGCAAGCTGCTACTTTACGCCGGTTTTCTGATAGACAGTGGTAATGACCCGGACGAGCCGGCCCATTCATGATGTAAGTGTCTACGGCGTGGCTCTACCACTCATAGTTCAGTATCAGTTATTAGGACTTTCAACATTATGACAAACAATTTTATGCAAAACTGTGTGAACCCTGCATAACGTACCTATACAATGTCACAGAAAGCGTCGCGTATACGTGTCTCTGGCATTGCGCGTCGCAGTCTTTTGTCTCTGGTGCGTACCTCAAAATGTACCTTTACACATATCTGACATGGCCATGGAATATCGGTGCATCGAAATGTTACAAATGTAGACGCACTTCATACGAAAACACACAAAGGTTTATTGTTACACAGTACATAGAGTTTCGGTTGTGCAATCATAGAGTCCAAACATTTCAGGTCACGGCCCGAGTCCGGCACGGCGGGGCGCTCGCGACTCCACTGGACCCTCGCATACTCAGTTATTTGAATTAAAAACAACCGTTTTACGTTCTTAAAAACCCAAATCGTGGTATGATTGCCATATTCCCACGTACTCCGTCATCTGATCTTGCCAAATTTATAATATGGGATCACCACGGACTAAACTTAAAAAAAAGAATCATTTAAATGTGTGTATATAGTTTATTTTTGTTATACGTGAACATCATTTAGCATGTATCGGTTTTTTAACCCACGACGAAAAAAAGGGTGTTATAAGTTCTTAGACCGAGATAGTTTGAAGAAGATCTAATCAACCATATAAAAGTTACGGATGTTTTTAAATTGGAATTTTTTAACGGTTAGGTTATTTTACATACAAAAACAACAAACGTACAAAATCTCGCCAAAGTTTCATCACAATTGGATGAATAGTATGGCCACGAATAGAGTACTAACCAACTATATAACATTCATTGTAAGTGTACCACGGATCACTTCCATTTTCATTTAAAAAACAACGTACCTACTATGCAATTAATTCCACATCCCTTTAATTAATGTAATCTTCATTCATATAAAAACTAACAAAAAAAAAACCTAATAATATGACAAAAGAAGTGATGACAGCTATAAAACAATAAAAATAGTTTATGGATCAACAAAGAAATAAAACTGCATTTACAGAGCATCTCTGTGTTTTTAAATGAATCAAACAATTTACAAGAAAAACGTAGATAGAGTCAGATAGAGTCGGATTGGTAGAGTACACAATGATGTTGCCGACGGTACCCAGCAGGGTTACGACTGTGTTGCTATCTATAATTGAGATCAGATCGGCTTTGTCCGGACGAGCCGTAGCGTGCCATCGAAGGCTTTGTCTAAACAACTAATCTCTACATCGGTACTTGCTAAATTTTGGCTGTAACGTTTAGGAAATGGTGAGTCTTCCATATTTGTATGACGTTGCTTTCTATAAACAACAATAAAATACAAATAAATATTTTTTTCATTATGTAACTTTCACTTTATAGTTTTGCGTTTAGCATTAATTTCTTAAGGCAGTGATAGCACAGCGGGGAGTGGTATGGACTCTCGAGACGAAAGTCGCAGGTTCAAAACCAGCCCGAAGAGCATACACCTCTGCCTTTACTAAGTTACGTGTATATTAATTGTTAATTATCACTTGCTTTAACGGTGAAGGAAATATCGTGAGGAAACCTACATACCTGAGAAGTTCTCCATAAGAATTTCGAAGGTATGTGAAGTCTGCTAATCCGCATTAGGCCAGCGTGGTGGACTAAGGCCTAACCCTCTCATTCAGTAGAGGAGGCCCGTGCCCAGCAATGGGACGTTTATAATACAGGGCTAGTATTATTATTATCATTTATTAATTTCTTATTATGTTGAGTTTTTTTTTTTATCTTGGTACTACCACATTGGACTTAATGTTAAGTTCAGCACAGTCTAAATATAATGTCGATCGTCAATAAACACTGATTCGTGGATAGTCAACATAATTATGCCAACCTAAATTAATGTCTACAGCATAAATCAGCCTGCTTGACCGGGTTGTAACCACTGTCTCATAAAAAAGCCACGTGAAGTAGCAGCATGCTGTTGCATTTAATATGATGAGTGAGACATCCGGAGGCTCGAATTCCATCCTCTTCCTAATCCCTAAGAATTAAGGTATGTAGAACAGACAGAAAATACAAGAACCAAGATTTCACAATATTTGGACATCAGACAGACATTTGCTCCAAGCCAAAACAAACTGTTAACCTTTCGCGAAGCAGCTCCACGGAGATCGTAGCAACAGATTAAAATACACTAATCAATATTCTGACAACCCATCAAAGATATCATGAATCATACTCAAAAACAATTAAACAATCATTCTAACCGCAACTAATATTATGTAGTGATAACTTTTTGCACTTCTTTTGTTAAAGTGCACATTTTCACGGTACATTTCACTACCATTCATTCGAGTAATAGTTCTTTGTTAGGCTCAATTCACATTGATATAGAACCGAAGTGCATCTTTAAAATGTTCGTAACCTTTAAAATGTTAGAAGCATATTCAACTCTATAACTACTAAGTACTACACATATTTGTGTGAATCCACAGACTGCACACTTGACTTCGGCAGCTAGAAGAAAGGCTACAAAATACGCCCATTCGTGCGTAAACGTGCAGAATTTTGTTTGTGTTTATTGATTCGCAAATATCATAAGTGGGATATGTGTATAAATCAGTTGTGCGAACTTTGAAATATATGTGTAGTTCAGAATAAAGGCAATTATAATCCTCATAAATTATACCCATTTCGACAACCTCCGTGGTGCAGTGGACTAGTAGCTGACTTAGAACGCGATGCTGCGGGTTCAATACCCGCACCGAGATAAATTAGTTATGATGATGCCTGATCTGGGTGTGGTTAAACCGTAATTCTCTCGTAGTTCTTGATTCCCGACACATTTTTCGTATTTTAGTGTAGGCTCAGGACTGTGTGTGTGATGGTTGCGTGTATTTTTATTTATTGGTGATGGATTCTGAACCCTCTGAAATATAAGATTACAAAGATTACGAGTTGAGCGTTGGCTAACATGTCTGTAAATTTGCTGAAACTTACAATTATTTAGAAAATTCATAACTTCATAATGCTATGCCATACTTTACTGCATTCTCGTAGGTTCCATTCGCTTCAATATGGCGTGCATGTGAATCGAGCCTTAGACTCATACAGGACAGGCAGTTTATTTTTACGATCGATATAAAGATATTTCGCATTGTATTTTACGTGTTTAAGTTTTTCCTACATCGTGTAACACATAGCTGATTGCATATTCAATTGGTTTGTTTGTATGTAGTAGTTTTACCCTAAATACACAATATACTGAGCTTGAAGAACTGATATTAAGGTTATTGAGCTTCTATTAAGGCAGATTTCTGATGGTCACGTCGCGGATATCGGTGTCAGCGGAACTAACCACTATGCGTATTAAGTTATATGAAATTAGAAAACGCTATACTTTTAGCTTCTTTTACTTTTTATGGCCGAAGGCTTACAAACGAGCAAGTGGGTCACCTGATGGAAAGTGATCTCCAGCGCCTATAAACAACCACAAAACCAAAAGAATCATGTGTGCATTTCGTTTAAAGAAAGTAATGAGTATTAAAAAGCGACCGGAGAGGAATTTGCACTTTTTATAGCAAAAGGCTGCAAACGAGTAACTGTGTCACCTGATGGTAAGTGATCTACAATACCTTAAGAATCGTGGTCACATTTATGAAATAAATAAAATAAGAAGCCGAATAAATATTATTTATAAATTTTGTTGAATTTATAAGAAAGATGTATATCGTTTAATATAATATGAGCAAATATTGATACTGTATGCTATGATCAGAATAAAGACGTCACCAGGTCGACAACAACCCACCAGTCGGAGGCGTCTCTTGCAGAGTATGCGGTAGACTCTGCCGCTCTAGAATTGGTTTATACAGCCACGAAAGAAAGTGTATGTCTATGAGACAATGATTAAATCGTCTGAAACAGACGTATAAGGCCAATGATGATGCTATGATATACCTAATTTATGTACACACACGTAAACACACACACACAATTCACGTCAGTTTTCTGTGGGACGGCAAGCAGTACCACCCTAGTCGGTAGATAATAATTTACCTCTTGTAAAGCTGACTATCTACCTATAACTTTTTTTATACTTATCAGTTTGATATATGATCTATTGAGCCTAGGGCCTTCTTCCCCTCCGAGGAAAGAAGAACGGAACAATATTCCCCACGACGAATTAGTTCAATGTGGGTTAGCGATCACAGCATTTGTATGTCAGCAGGGTATAGCATGGGCAGGTGAGGTTGGCTTGAAATGAAATGAAATAGTTTATTATACATGTAGGCAATTAAAATAGCGCTTATGACAAGTCAGTACAAAATAAAGAATCTTATGTATAGAAATCATATCAACTAATGTCTACATATCATACATTAGCATCGTCAAAATACACTAGGCAATTACACTAAATTATTTATTTGTCGTCTTTTCATTTTATTTCTTACATTAGTAAAAATATTTGTACTATGTATAATGTATAATAATTCTGGACGTTTCAAACCATATCGAACATATATCGAAATGGACCACAGGCATTTACCGAAACGGCACGTGTTTGGATTCTGAAATATGTTAACTTACCATCTAGTAAGCCTTATGGGATGGGAATCCATGAAGATAGGATTTAGGACATTGAAACCATTGAAATTACCGGGCATTATGAGACTTAACACCTTATGGGTGACGGGTGCAGTTCAGTTCCATGCAGTGCTCATAAATCGAAGTTCTGATTGGTGTTGCTTCTGTTTGTGGGTAGACGTGGCGCTTACCATCAGGAAAGCGACCTGTTCGTCTCGTCATCTAAAGTCAATAGTAACAAACATAACTCAATAATAATAATATGTGTCTCCACGCATTTATATTGGACGTTATCTTTTTTTTATTGCCCTAGATGTACAGACGAGCGAGCGGCCTACTTGATAGTAAGTTGTCACCGCCGCCCATGGACCTCAGCAATGCCAGAGCACAGCCAAGCCACTGCCTACCACATACCATTCGGCTTAATCACAAAGATTATGAAGCCGGTCTTCAGGATTCTAAGGGCATTTCTTTTTACCTTAGTCTCCATTCTAAACTCGGATCATACATTTAAAGCATCTGATCCGTTCAGTCCGGGATAATGAAACAAAAACAATATAAAATTGAATTAAACAAAGAATCAATGAAGTGTGCTGTTTCCCTTCACACGACGTGAATGATGTTAAAAACTGAGCTTGAGTTGCGATACATCCTACCGCATTTTTTACAATATCGAAACTTAAAGATCGGAAGATCTGTATCACTATATATAAACACTATCCACCAGGCTGTAGGTTTGTTACTATGCAGGCCATTAAAAAGGCTTAATTCAATCTCATTGTTTGTTTATGGTAGTGTAAAGCTTTATAGCATAGACTGGCAAACGAGCAGCTGGGTCACCTGATGGTAAGTGATCTCCACCGCCTATGTACGCCCACAATACTAAAAGAATTATGGGTGCGTTGCCGACCTTATAGGAAAGGCATAATTAAGGGATTGGGAAGGGCAGGGGGTTTGGGCCTCCGGATATCTCACTCACCGTACGAAACGCAGCAGCAAGCTGCTACTTTACGCCGGTTTTCTGTGAAACAGTGGTAACGACCCGGACGAGCCGGCCCATTCGTGCTGTAGACACAAGTGTCTACGGCGTGGCTCTACCACTCAAAAAATGAAACGACATGCGATCACAGTTACATGAAGCGAGATTATCACATTACTCAGACTAGAATATAACATAAAACTCTCTTTTTCGAAACTGCGTCATACAGTTTAACAAAACTATAGTATGATGCGGCCACATAAATGTTAGTTTCCTGCAGTTTCCTGATACGTTCTCGCCTATGTCGTACGAGAAACTCTTTCCATCTAATGGGGCTTCATATTACGTTATTCGTTTACGTATTACGTTTACGAAAAATCTCAATTATTAGCTTATTAAGGTAATACCCAACCTACTTTCTACTATCCATACTCCCTACTCATATTATATATGTGAAAATTAGCATGTTTGTGTGCTTATGAGTTTGGACGTGTAACACACGTCCGCCAAGGCCAAGGCCTCCTTAACAGCTGAACAGATTTGTATGCAATTTGGCACACACATAGATCATGACATAGATCATTAGGATATAGGTTAGGTGATAAGGGGTTAAAAAGACATTCACGCGAGTGGAAATGCGAAGAAAACCTAGTAGTAAATAAAACCACTACGTTCATGCATTTCTACAGATATCAATGAAATGAAATGAAATAGTTTATTAATCATGTGGGCAATCAAAATAGCGCTTATGACAAGTCAGTACAAAATAAAGAAACTTATGTATAGAAATCATATCAACTAATGTATACATAACATACATAGCATCGTCAAAATCCAATCTTGTTGATATCGAGTAAAACCACGGTTTCCACCTAGTTTTCAACATAAATCGCGTGGCGCACTATCATGTGGTAGTAGCAGTAAATAAATTCACACGTGTGGGTGATAGCATCTCCGCTGCAGTGGACGAATGTCTTCCCAGAACACGGCGTTGATTCAGAGTCCAATGGCCGACGTCATTGTGCAGTACAATTACATGTAGTGAGCCAGGTACGGAAGTTTTCACCGTAGAAAGAAAAAAAAAATTCGCGTAAAACTGTAAGAAACAACAAATATAATAATCACTTAATACTTAATAATATATTTAAATAATCAAGGACAACCAAAATTAATTGGATACCTGAGAAACAAAATAAAAAAAATCCGATTTGTAGGTAATCGTTAATTATTTAGATATAATTATTCTTAAATTCTATAATCTTGTTTTCTTTAATAAAAATATTTATATACCATTTACACTTGTTACAATATGATCAACATTCTCGAGTGCTTTAAGCTATTTTCGCTGTTGTAAAGGTGAGTTTTCAGAATAAAATAACGTTTAACCATACTTAGAAACCGACTTCAAAATAAAAACACTGAAAAGTCAAAATAACAAATTCTATCTATTCTATTCTCTTTAGAGTTGGTGCCTGCTACTGGTTAAATAAAATTGCACTGACTCCAAAGTGAATAGAATTGATAGAATTTGTTATTTTTGACTTATCAGTGTGTTTATTTTGAAGTCGGTTTCTAAGTTTTTTACACAATCGCGCTCAGTGTACTGCTGTCCCTTGAGGAGTTTTATTTGTTTTCTCCGGACTCCGTCATCAGATCTTAACCAAAGTTATACGGGACCACATCGCAGCTAAACTTTATCGTGTGAATTTTTTTCCAACAAAATCGGTCCATAATTGGCGGATAAATCGATGAACATACTCGTCCTAAAAAAAGCAAAAAATAAATTGAAGTCTGTTAAAAAGGCATTCATGCGGGCGTAGCCGCGTGTAAAACTTAGTATCCGATAATTCCAAACGTTTCGGAAACTCGTATTTCCTTACAAGTCATAATTTTATCTCCAATATTTTTACATCGGCCTACGTAACTAATTACATTGATATTGAATTGATATACATAAATCAAACTAGCTTTAATTACACACACTTGTTATATAAAATCAACGTTCAAAGCGTGAACCAATAAAAATCTAAATATTTTAATGAGTACTAATTTGTCAACCGATATGCGATAGAGAGGCCCGTTAGACCTCATTTAGACGACGCGATGTTGATGTAGCATACGATTACAAATCATGTTGTGAACAGACCGACGAGCAATGTAAACAAATTTGTTAACATTGCAAAAAAGCTAAAAATAAATTGAACAATTTTTTGTTGGTGTTGCAGTTTAATGGTTAATGATTGATGTATCGATACAAATTGTTTTAGCTTATTTTAAGTCGGTTTTATTTTTTGTTCACAAGTTTTTATTTTACTATTTTTTGTGAAAGAATCATTTGCGAAACTTCATCCCTGTTGCGGGTTGTGGAGGTCAGACGGCGGGTCATCCCATATAATACCAAATACCGTCAAATCTATGGTACGAGAAGACGGACCCTGGAAGTAAGCCGGGATAATGTCAGGCAGAAAGAAAGAAGTGAAAGTGACTTTAGTGTCTCTGTTTTTTTTTCGTCGGTTAAAACCACAATTTTGCAATACATTAAGTAGTTTCTCAAGTGGTAGAGCCACGCTATAGATAGTTTTGTCTAATATATGAATATCGGCGATTAAAAAACCAGCCCAGTGCGAGACGGACTCGTGCACCGAGTGTTCCGTTCAATCACCGCCAAATATTTACTTTTATCTGAAGGCCAATTCTCGTAATTTTAAACGTTCAAAATATCATTCCGATCTAGTCTCAGCGTCAAGAAAGTTGCAATTGGCATTCTCTTAAACCAATAATCAACGTCAAATGTGAACATAAATCGTAATGAGATTGAATGTAGAATAAAAGTTGACTAAAGCTAAAACGGTATAATGCTACTGCTAATGCTAGGTGCATTTGACGTTGATTATATTGGTTTAAGAGAATGCCATTTGCAACTTTCTTGACGCTGAGATTAGATCGGAATGATATTTTGAACGTTTAAAATTACGAGAATTGGCCTTCTGATATATACTTACTAGGATTATATCATACACTCAATGTTATTTTACGAGTGGTAGAGCCACGCTATAGACAGTTTGTGTAAAATATGAATGGGCCAGATCGATCGGGTTGTTACCACTGTCTAACAGAAAACCGACGTGAAGTAGCAGTTTGCTGTTGACTTACGTACGACGAGTGGGATATCCGGAGGCCCAAATCCCTCCTCACCTTTCCAATCTCTTAATTATCCCTTCCCTTTAAACACGGCAATTCATGATTCTGCTGGTTTTGTACGTACATGAGCGGGGCAGATCACTTACTATCAGGTGACCCACTTGTCTGACTGCCAGCTTCCGCCCGCTATTAATAATAATCATTGAATAATTGCGGACGAGTACTTACATTTTTAAAAAGCAGTTTTTGGTTAATCATGGTTAAAGATCAATAAGGCCTTACGGTGTAAATACTGAGTGAGATACACTGTGGCGGTGCCTCGGCGGAAACGCTGCGCGAATCAATACAACCGGATTTCAATTTAAAATGCCATAACATTTTATTGCGAACGTTTTATTGTCGCAATTATAAAACGCTCTCTATGTGTAACAGACTTATTTAAACACATTTAATTCTATCTATTGATTTTATTTATTCAGTATTTGGACAGGTCGTAAACCAATAGCTAGCACCATTAGCACATGTGCCGTTTCACTTCATTTATATGTATTTAGAGTGGCTAGGTTAGTCTGTCAGGTAGGGAATGGCCAAATATCTTTTATACAGAGGCTGGCAAACGAGCAAATGGGTCGCTTGATGTTAAGTGAACTCTACCGCCTATGAGCATCTAACCACAAGACTAGCAAAATGCAATTTATACATTTGATTTGTTATGAATATTCGTCATAAAATTAAATAAAAAAATCTTTGTTTTAAGTAAATTTTCCTTTTTTTACTTATTCTATTTAGGCTTATTTGTCCGACGCGGTAACGCAGACGGAGCGCGGTACCTTCATTACCCGGTACTAGGTTTAAAACCAGTTCCTCATTACGCAGATATGTGGAGGTGTAAATATGAAGAGGTAATATGAAATTAACGTTTATTACGGGCGTGCCGGCTTGTTTTACTGCCGCGGGCTGTGTGCTGTGCTCAAGTTTAAACTGCTTGGCACAAACAGAAACAAAACTATGTTCTATGGGAAATTCCATACGTAAAATTATGTTTGAGCTAATTCCACGAACTCAATTTCCATTTTTTGTTTATTGAAATGAAATGTAGGCAATTAAAATAGCGCTTATGACAAGTCAGTACAAAATAAAGAAACTTATGTATAGAAATCATATTAACTAATGACATAACATACATAGCATCATCAAAACACACTGGGCAACTATAAATTTTACAATATTTTTATTATGGAATAGTCCAGAACCGTTAAGTATTATTATTATTTCTTCTTTTTTATGGGTCGATGTGGACCATATATTATTTATAATCATTGACAGCCTCCGTGGCGCAGCGGGCGAGTAGCCGGCAGCGAAGCGAGAGGCCGTGGGTTCGATTCCCACACTGAGACAAATGTTTGTGTGAACCACAAATATTGGTCTCGGGTCTGGGTGTTGTGGGACCGCAAGTCCTTCGTAGTTCCTGATACCCACGACACAGGTTTACCTAGTGTGGGGTCAGGACTATGTGTGTGACTGTTGGGTGTATTTATTTATTTATTTATTTATTTACTAGATGGTAAGTCCCTCGTTTGCGAAAGGCCGTCTGACTTGGTACCACCGCTTTGTTAAGGCAATATTGTGTCTCGGTTTGAAGGATATTGAAGCTAGTGAAATCACTAGAAATTATAAGATTAACGTCTTGATTTTGAGGGTTATGAGCGCAGTCCAATAACATGCAGTGCTTTGTAACTAACTATAGGTTGCTTCTCTTTATGGGCAGGCGTGGCGCTTACCATCACCGACTTGCTCGTTTTGACATTTAGAGTAATAAAAAAATAACTAGTCGATATATTATCCAGCATCTGCGCCTTTACACTCGCCCGTGCCCGTGTGATGTCTTGGAACCCACACATCTCTGTGATCCACACATTATAATTCATAGTAACTCTACACTAGAAAACAATCCGACGCGCACTCTATGCCGTATTTACATTCAGTAAATTGGTTCACAATTCACTTACAATATGACTTTATTTGAGATGCGGTTGAACAATAAAACCGGCCAAGCCAGCAGGACTCGCATCATTAGAGGGTTCCGTAATTAAATACTATTAATATTATAAATGTAAATGTTTTTGATATTAGGAATTTGGATTGAATAAATTGGATTGAATATGGATACAATTTTACAAGTAAATTATGATTTGAATTAAGACGGCTTATTTTTAAGCCGTCATAGTACAAGGTGGTAGGTCCCTCGTATGCGAGAGGCCGTCTGGGTTGGTACCATGGCTTTGTCTATTTCAGCTACCAAGCAACAGTGTCAAAGTAGTGTTGTGTTTTGTTTGGAAGGATATTGAACCCAGTGAAATTACTGGGCATTATGAGACTTAACATCTGATGTCTCGGGGTGACGAGCGCAGTCCAATGCCCTGCAATGCTTTGTAATTCAAAGTTATGTGTGGCGTTACTTCTGTTTATGGGCAGGCGTGGCAATTACTATCAGGCGAGCGACCTAAAAAAAAAAAATTCAAGTAAACAAAGCCGCGACCCTTAGTACATATATTTATATATGTCATAATATTATATTGCAATTATCTCATAATAATCCCATTCATTTATTTCTTTATTTGCGACAATAGCTTTCTTCATAAACTTAAACTTAACATATATTGTGCTTAACCTGGGATTTCAACAACTAATGATGCGATGTTATAAACAATGTTTTTATAATAATATAAGGCTATAAACCTTGTATTTAATATTAATTTCAAGTTACCTCAAGTTATTTCTTGTAGAACTGACTTTGACACACGAACAGAATTTGATTTATTTTATTATGGAGTACGAAACCCTAAAAATAATATCATCGTGTATATTTTACAAGGATAAAGTTACAGCGCCTACATTAATGGCAGTGACGAACAGATAGACAGATATGTCGACTGAGACACGGTCACACGGGGCGACTTGCACTCAGCTATGAGTGGTAGAGCCACGTTGCAGACACTTTTGTCTACAGCATGAATGGGCCTGTCTCATAGAAAACCGACGTAAAATAGCAGCTTGCTGCTGCGTTTCGTACGGAGAGTGAGATATCGGGAAGCCCAAATCCTTTTCTCCCGTTCCTAATCCTTTAATTATCCCTTTCCTTTAAGGTCAGTAACGCGCCCATATTTTTTTTGTATTGTGGACGTACATGGGCGGTGGAGATCGCTTACCATCACACTACCCACTTGCTCATTTGCCGGTCTATGCTATAAAAAAAGCTTACAATAAATATACCTAGTCTTAATGGTGTGTACAAAAATTGTGACATTTCGACACACCGAGAATACAGAAAAATGTTCGTGGCTAGCCAAAATGTTGGTACCTCAAACATACCTTAAATGTTGTCACACTAAAACCCTAATTGTAATCCACAGAATTTGATGACAACAATGTACCCGGAACCGCGAGATGTGATGACTACTCGAGCGAATTATGAACCTATTAAAAAACTAATCGTCAGTTAAGATTTTAACTTCGTACTTAGATCGTTGGCGGAGATAAAAATATAATCTCCTGGTACAAGACACCGCTTGCAGATTAAGAACGTTAAAAAAAGTGTTGGTCTAACTGTATAGTCATCATAAATGATAATGTGGTCCATATCGACTCAAAATATTTAATAATTCTGGAAGTTTCCATAGTACAAATATTGTTACTAAGGTAAAATGAAAAGACGACAAATAAATAGTTTAGTGTAATTGCCTAGTGTATTTTGACGATGCTATGTATGTAACATTTTGTACTGACTTTTCATAAGCGCTATTATAATTGCCTCTATGATTAATAAACTATTTCATTTCATCACCTGCAGGTCAATTCTCGTATTTAACTGACACTGCGACTGAGTTTTTCTAACCGAACTGAGATTAGATTGTCATTTGACTGAATATATTCTGCTCATCTTTCAATTCTGTCATAATTTTGACGTATATGTAAGAACATGTGTCATTTAAAAATGTTAGCAGAATGCCGTTTTGGCTTGCGTAATTTTTTTATATATTTTCATTGTTCACATTTGACATTGATTATTGGTTTATGAGAATACCATTTGCAACTTTCTTGACTGTGAGACTAGATCGGAATAATATTTTGAACCTTTTTAATAACAAGAATTAGCATTCTGATATAACTATACATACATACTCTCACGTGTGTATTCACTACGGGGTAGGCAGAGGTTCAACTAGTGCACCCAATATTCGTGGAGCTTATTTCCATCCCATGATGTAAGAAGGGACGAATCAATCGCCATACCGGGCACAAATTCCAATTTTTTATATAAATCACAAACGAGCAATTAGTGACCCGATGATAAGTGATCTCCACCGCCCATTCACCCACAATAACAGAAGAATCATGGATACATTACCGACCTTCAAGGAAAGTGATCATTAAGAGATTGGGGAGGGGCGGGGGTTTTGGGCCTCTGGATCTCAATCTCCGTACACAACAGCAAGTTGCCACGTCCAACCGCCCCATTTATGCTTCAGATAAAACGGTCTACAATATCGCTGAACCACTTATTATTAATATATGAAAATTAGTTCAGCCGTTTGGAACATATATTTTTCTGATCGACGTAGTGTGTTATTAATGGTACAGACTTGTTTCAAGTCTTGCGACCGATACAAAAGACCGCGACGCCGACGCGCGACTACAGCGACATTTCTACTTTGTATGCCAAGCTTAATTCTAATCGACCAAAATTGCTTGTCAAGCATCAACTATTCACGAGCGTTAGCAAGCAATTTTGACCGTCTAGGGACCACATTATCTATACAAATAAATAAAATTGAAGTGTTAAAATAACAGCTTTTTACTACATGCATATGAATGTATATACGGTAGATACACCAAAGTAATATTTTTTTCAATTTTTGTCTGTCTGTCTATTTGTTCCGGCTAATCTCTGGAACGGCGGGACCGATTTTGACGGGACTTTGACTGGCAGATAGCTGGTGTAATAAAGAGTAACTGAGGCTACTTAGGTACTTTTTTATCCCGGAAAATGGCATTCACGCGGGCGGAGCCGCGAGCAAAAGCTAGTACTTGATAAAACACAGACAACATATGACCGGTCACATCAAATGTATTTATCTTCACAAACTTGTTAAACGTTGAGTCAGTTAATCACGGTGATGGTGTTATGCCACATGACTCATGAGCCATAGCTACGGTCATTTTTCTTGCTCGTAAGTGTGATTAAAATGTCACTTTGTTAGATTTGGATCGTAGCGTGGTGGTATGTAGACCGGTCTACGTCAGAGCTTTACGTGGGAACTATATAGATTTAAAATAATCTTTATACATCCCACTGCTGGGCACAGGCTTCTTCTACTAACAGAGGTATTAGGCCTTAGTCCACCACGCTGTCCTAATTGGTCAGCGCGAGTTGGTCGTCTTCACAGATCTTTGAAATTTGCTGTTGTGGGTGGTAGAGGCACGCTGTAGACACTTTTGTCTACAGTATGTACGGGCCGGCTCGTCCGGTTCATAACTACTGTCTCACAAAAAAGTAGCGTAAAGTATCAGCTTGCTGCTGCGTTTCGTACGGTGAGTGGAGCACAACCCCCCCTCCCCCCTCTCAATTCCTTAATTATCCCTTTCCTTTAAGGTCGGCAATGCATCCATGATTCTTCTATTATTATTTTGATATCCGTCTTGTAGAATCTATAATTTTCCTAACGCAATAACATGCTGTGACCTCGGTTTTTTGCTGTTATATATTATTGAAATTTATGTTAAATTTATATCCGTCTGATCGACTAAACATCGATTCGATAAGTTTATTAACTCGATATTTGCATTAATTGATGCGTGTTGAGTATATAAAGCTCTTATTATTATTTACGAGACAGGTTAGAGTGTTAATTTAAAACTTACCCGAAATTATTTTAGACAATCAAAATGCATTATAATGAATTAATTAATTATGAGAATTTTATAATAGGAGGATAATTAAGGGATTGGGAAGGGGATGGGGATTTGGGCCTCTGGATATCTCACTCGCCGTACGAAACGCAGCAGCAAGTACTTTACGCTGGTTTTTTGTGAGGCAGTGGTGACAACCCGGACGAGCTGGCGCATTCATGCTGTAGACATAACTGTCTACAGCGTGGCATTACCAATCATTGGTTGCTTTCATTCATTGAATAATACTGCAAAAGCAACGATTCAGATTATTTAAGTAATTTTCTACATTGATATATGCAATAAAATGCTTTGTCATAAACTAAGAGCTAATGGGTTTCTGTTGTTGAAATATAACTACTACTAAACGGGTCATTCACATAATTAAATGAAGATTTATTGCATTTTAAGCGCTTCGTGTTCTAAATATAGATTACTAGCTTTTGCTCGCGGCTTCGCTCGCGTGAATAGACTTTAAACGTAGCCTATAACCGTCTCCAGAGTTCCATTTATCTCTACATTAAAATATATCAAAATAGGTTCAGTGATTTAGGCGTGAAAGCGTAACAAACAAATAGATATTTTTTTCATAAAAGTATCTTATGTTACTTCTTATACCTCCAAGAATATGTGTACCAAGTTTCATGATGATTGGTTAAGTAGTTTTCGCGTGAAAACGTAACAAACAAACTTACATTCACATTTATAATATTAGTATGATATTCGTATTGACGGCACAGCAGTAGCGATGGCTTAGTAGCGAGTGTAACCAGCTGCGGCCTGCTGAGACGAAAGTCGCGGGTTCCATTTGGATCTCTGTCTTTTGAAGATACGCTTGTTTAAATTGTTAATTCAGTAATATAGCGTGGAAATTTGCATACCTGAGAAAGCTGAGAATGTTTACTAGATGGTAGGTATCTTGTATGCGAGAGGCCATCTGTTTAGATACCACCACTTTATCTATTTCTGCCACCAAGCAGCATTGTTTAAGAATTACTTTATTTCGGTTTAAAGGATATCAAAGTCAGTGCTAATTACATGGGCATCATGAGAATTCAAATCTTATGTCTCTAAATGTGAATATGAATTGTCCCCGGTATGGCGATAAGCGCGCTCCCTATAAGCGAACTTATCCTGCTGTTTGCTCCCTATTACATCATGGGAAAGAAATAAGTTCTGTGAACAGTGGGTGCACTAGTTGCACCTCTGCCTTCCCTTTCGAAGATATAGGCATGAGAGATTATGTATATTGTTACCAGCTTTCGCTTGCGGCTCAACCCGCGTAAACGGCCTTTTTCGGGACAAATAGTAAACTATGTCCTAATCCAGATCATAGTCTACTTGTGTGCCAAATTAAAATTAAATAAATTTCACCCAAAACTGTCCAGCTGTTAAGGCGTGATTGAATAACAAATATCCAAGTTGACAAACTCACAAACATCCAAACTTTCACATTTATAATTGTAGTAGGATTATAATGTGTGTGACTGTTGGGTGTATTTATTTATAATAGTCAAATCAAATCAACTATTCAGTAATTAGGCCGCCAAGGGCTCTTTTACACGTCAAATTAAGAAACTATCTAATCTACTTTAATCTATCTATTATAATTGTAGTAGAATAGTAGGATTATTCATGGTAATAACTAGGAAACGACACGTTTATGCATCTGGGTGGACAGACAGGTCGTTTGTTGACAATTCACGTAAATTAAACATTGTGAGTGTCCACTCGGCACTCGGCACTCTCGTACAAACACTGGCATTGTCACTCGAGTGTGAAAATACATCATTCGGCCCATAACGACGTGTCAAACGATACCAACCACACTAATGAACATGGCATACACGACACTTTTAGCAGCGATTTATGCCCATTTTCACCGACCTATGCTTAACTTTAGTTGACCCCTAATGGAAAAGCAGGCTGACGTCACACCACATTGACTGTGGTGTGCTGGAAGTTAGATGTCCAGAAAAAATTTGAATAATCAGTGAAAATAGGCGTTAGTCGCTTTCAAAGCTCTATACAGTGACTATGCTTTAAACTTTCGGAGGGTCAAATCTCTTCCTAAACCCTGTATTATTAACTCTTTCAAGGTCAGCAATGCGTGTATGATTCTAAAGGTATTGTTTCTTGGGCGGTGACGATCACTTACCATCAGGCGAGACACTTGCTCGTTGGCCGGCCTATGTTAAAAAAACCCCTACAGGTATGTTAAAAGACGCTGAAGTCGCAACAATTTGATGAGTGTCGGAAGTGAATTAAAATTAGCAAGTAATGGACATTATCTAATCGGTTTTCAAATATACACCGACTATGCTTTAAATTTGGCACACATACGGTACTACAAAAATAAATAGTTAGATATTTAATCTCTTATCAGAAAGTCGATACAACAACTCGCCACTTGGTTCCATGCTCAATCGAGCCAACCAATCGATATAACGTGCAATTTCGATCAAACAGAATAAGTTGTCAAGATAGGATGTGTCATCGACGTAACCGTAAATCGCCTAACACCTATACTAAAAGTATCATATTGAATGTACATAATATGCTATAGGCCTAACCAAAGGCGAGGCACGGGTGCGGGAGGAGAGACCCCATCAAATCGACCAACAGTTTATATTCCCATCTCAAAACAGATTTCTACAACGCATCCAAAGTAATATTCTGTAATTATACTTTTAAGTAAACACGTAAATGAAGTGTGAGAAAGTTCGTCTGCGATCGGAACAGCCATTCTTATCCGACACCTTTTTGAAACTTGACTCTTAACTTCATATTTATCTAACGCATAGCTTCTGGTAAGTCAAAGGGTAATAGTTGACGATGCTGCGTGGCACCAACCGTATCTAACACTTCTTTCATTCCTATTTTAAGTATTTTTAGTATCGATAATAACGAGGTGTCGGCGTACATTTTATTTAAATGGCAGCTCGCGCAGTAATGGCGTCGGTCGGAACGACCCGTCGACCGATTGTAACACATCAAGAGGGTTACGAGCCGTCACTGCGCTGCTGGACGCGGTAATTATGTAATGTACGCGCGAGGGTTTATCTGAACATCGCGTGAGGAGCGGTGGATATTGCCGTTACCATAGCGACCCTTTTAGCCCCGATAACCCTTCCCGTGCGCGCCAAACCACCGGCCCGCGGTATCGTATTAAACGCGGTTTATGTAACCAGTTCGGCTCGTTACGGCATACCGACGGTTCGGTTATTTATATAGATGTCTGGACGCGGCCCCGCTGCGATGCGCTCGCGTCTGCGCCGCCCGCCGTCGATCCTAAAGCGCATGCTCCGTGGATTAACTTGCACCCGACACCGTGGACACCGTGGACATCACTTGGTTCTTGATTATTATTATTTATTTTATTAATACACCTCGGATCAGATCTTCTACTATAAAGTGGTTTGTCGCAGTGGGACATGCGCATTATGACACTATGGTGATGTTGTATTTTAAAATGTGTTTCCAAATCGAATATTTATTGTTAATAATAAAGGTTTCATACAAAATGTGAATAATGTCAAAATACTTTGTATTATAATTTTCAGATTTTACTAGTGAAAGGTAAAATCTAGTTGATAGCGAGCTAAACTGTAATTATGTTTTACTAAAAACAAATAAAATCTGTCTAATCTGTACGGTCAGATATTAGAGATAACTTATGGGGGAGATTCTCAACTATATTTTTTGTGTTTTTTTTTGCTTATCCACGTATAACTTTTCACAGAGTAAACTTACTTTGGCAACTTTTTTCTTTCGAAAGGATAGCTCAATGCTGATCCAATTTGTTATTAATAAATGGTTTTATTTTTGACAAATTAACTTTGTTACGGATAGTGTTCCGTATCAAAGATGCTATCAAACTCCCCGAAAACTTGAATAAACTTCGTGTTATTAGTAAGGCACAGTCAGTAAAGGCTAAGAAGGTATAGCATAATGACCATTCTTTCTTTGATGACATCATTACGGTTCATAATAATTATATGCCAACAGAAGGTCAACAGTCACATTAACACAGAACACAAAGCTATCGAAATAAGGTTAAATCTAATTTTGCATTACTGTCCTGTCATCTGGCTGCCTCGGTGGCGTAGTTGTAATGTGTACGCGTTACGATTGAGGCCAACGCTAAGGTCTCGGGTTCGATCCCCGGGTCGGGTATAATGGTATTGGGTTTTTCTATTACGAAATGCTCAGTATCAGCCCGGAGTCTAGAATTGGTGCCCGGTATGGCGATAGGCTCGCCCCCTATCACATCGTGGGACTGAGGTACGCTCAGCGAAATTTCGGTGTACTGGTTACACCTCTGCCTACCCCTTCGGGGATTGCAGGCGTGAGTGCGTATGTATGTATGTCTTGTCATGGTCTTCGAGGAGTATTAGCCTGTATGCTGGCGCACAGGTACAAATTTTGTAACGCAGGCGTGTATTCGTTGAGACAGATCGTACTGCAAAATGATATTTGACCTCTTATAAGTGGTAGAGCCACGATGTAGACACTTTTGTCTACATAGATGAGCTGGTATGACCGGGCTATTAGCACAGTCTGAACGAGCTGTTGTAGCAGCTTGCTGTTACATTTCGTACGGTGAGTGAGTTTTCCCTAGGTCCAAATCCCCCCACCTTCCCAAACTTGATTTCTTACGTTTAAGATCGGTAGCGAATCCAAGAGGCTTCTTCTTCTGGTTATTCATGTGCGGTAGAGATCACTTACTATTAGGCGACCCACTAAGGTATTTGTCTATGCTAAAAAATAAAACCAGTCAAGTACGAGTCGGAATCGTGCACCGAGGGTTCCACACTCACGTCCTTTTTTTAGTTATCTTACTTCTATTATACATGTGAAAGTTTGGATGTTTCTGAGTTGTGAATTTGAATGTTTGTTATTCAATCACGCTTTAACGGCTGAACGGTTTTGAATGAAATTTAGCACACAGGTTGACCATAACCGGGATTAGGACATGGGCTGATTTTTATCCCGAAAAACTCAACGCAGTGGCCAATTCTTATGAGTCGTATTCCGGGTTCAGCATAATTCTACCGACTGTCGAGGGATACAATGTCTGTCAGTCGATATTGTATTTGGACTGCACTGCACTCCACTTTGCCGGACCAGGATAAAACGGCCAGCTACCTATTATGATTCAAAAGACAGCTTTTTAACTAGCCAGCTAGATAGACGGCGTAGGTTCTATAATATGATCCGTTGGTTCCTCTTGGATACGGAACCATAAAACATCTGTGCTCAACTACATGTAGATCAGCTCAACACACACATTGCGTTAGTTATGTGTGCGTGACGCGTGTGTGTGTGTGAGTGTGTGATTTAGTGGTCGGCCGCGAGTTAGCGGTTCATTTACACTTATTAGCGTTACGGGTTACAGTTTAGGAGCATTGCCCTGACTCTATTGCAACACATTTGTGTTGGTACTTGGGACTTGGGACTATCATCTCCATATACAGTATGTAACAAAAACCCAGTCGGCCCTTTATATAGATATAGATGGATAGACATATAGACAGCTTAATAAAAATGGTTAAATTAAAAAACCCAGTCGGCCCTTTATATAGATATAGATGGATAGACATATAGACAGCTTAATAAAAATGGTTAAATTAAAAAACCCAGTCGGCCCTTTATATAGATATAGATGGATAGACATATAGACAGCTTAATAAAAATGGTTAAATTAAAAAACCCAGTCGGCCCTTTATATAGATATAGATGGATAGACATATAGACAGCTTAATAAAAATGGTTAAATTAAAAAACCCAGTCGGCCCTTTATATAGATATAGATGGATAGACATATAGACAGCTTAATAAAAATGGTTAAATTAAAAAACCCAGTCAGCCCTTTATATAGATATAGATGGATAGACATATAGACAGCTTAATAAAAATGGTTAAATTAAAAAACCCAGTCGGCCCTTTATATAGATATAGATGGATAGACATATAGACAGCTTAATAAAAATGGTTAAATTAAAAAACCCAGTCGGCCCTTTATATAGATATAGATGGATAGACATATAGACAGCTTAATAAAAATGGTTAAATTAAAAAACCCAGTCGGCCCTTTATATAGATATAGATGGATAGACATATAGACAGCTTAATAAAAATGGTTAAATTAAAAAACCCAGTCGGCCCTTTATATAGATATAGATGGATAGACATATAGACAGCTTAATAAAAATGGTTAAATTAAAAAACCCAGTCGGCCCTTTATATAGATATAGATGGATAGACATATAGACATTTTTTTTTTTTTTGCGCGTGGCAACCCTAGCGACAACAGCTGTTTTGTCCGTGTCTTGAAAGATTTTTTGTAAAATAATTATTATTTTCGGCCCTTTCCCAATTAATCACGTTGCATTATTAGTGTACGACGTCATTACGGTGAATTAATTGTATATTAACCCATAATTGTAAGGTGAACAAAGTGAAAAGAAAACAGGCAAATGTCATCACGTATGTAACCTCGCAAAGCGTTATATTTTAGAATTTAAAAAATTGCTTATGTTATTCGTTGTTATCTCTCTGTCTTATTGGTTGCATATTTAGTTTTTCCAAAATTACCTACTTGAGCAGAGATCCGTGACTGGTATCGCTATTTTGCAACTCACAAACTTTATAAGTAATTAGATTTTTCTTTCAACAACTTCCTGGGATTATTCCATCTCATTCTTTTACATATTTTTTTTTTTGATCCTACATTAAGATGTTGACGCGCAAGGCCTTTTCTCGTCAGGAGGAAACCAAACTCCAACTGACTTTGAAAGAATTGAAGGCCACCAAGGAGTTAGTTGAGGATTTATACAGGGAGAGAGATGATAATGAAAAGGTACTGTTGGAAATGGCGGACAAAAATTATTTAATGAAAAATGAAATGTCTTATTTACATATGCAATATGAGGCATGTCTAGATGAACGAGAGAGGTTGCAAATCACAGTAGAAGGATTTAGCCAATGCAGTGATGAGTATGAGCATGCTCTCAAACGCATCACTGAATTGGAAATACTATTACAGGAGGCTCATAGTCAAATAAATAAACTAGAAAATGATAAGTTCAATGACACAGTGATACAAAACCGGAGCCTATTCGATGAATTGGTTACAGCCTCTCCGCAGTTGGTTCATGCTGAGATCAACCATACCCCTCCGACAAATATTGACTTGACTGTTGATGACAGTGCCACTCACTATACAAAGGGGATTGGGTTATGCAGCAGGAGCAAACTGAAAAAGTATATACGTATAAATAAATACATAACTAAGACTAGAAAATTAATAAAGAAAAATAAGTATTTTACAAAAAATCTGAAACAAAGTAAAATCAGAGTTGACTTGAATGAACAGTTACATTCCTGTCTTAATCTTATTGAGTATAATAAGCAACAGTATGAACTTGAAATAAATAAATTAGAATTGGAAATTATCAGTTTAGAAGTATCCTTAAAATCAATGATTAAAAAATATGAAATTTCTAAACATGAAATCAATGAACATATACTGGTCTTAAATGAATTAGTTGATACTCGTAATTATAATTCTGAAAGCTTTAACTCATTGGCTAATAACCATTGTAGTAACTGCAACTGTTTGTCATCCAAGTTGTCAGTTACTCCAATAAAACCTTTATCAATATCAGGAAATTCATCAAATAATAACACTTTCTCCAACGGTACCTTACCACATAGCAGTCATATACAAAATAATTTAGTTATATTTAGTGATGAGATTGGGAAAGGCCTGGGCCATTTGATTAACAATAAACTCGGACAATCAGTTATAAACTACTGCATGCCTGGTCACTCTTATGATCAGATTATAAATAGAATATTAAAACATAAATTTGACTCTTGCACTACATTAGTCATTTTAATTGGTAATAGGGGTAATGTGGACAGACAAAAATTCACCAATTACTTTAACTTAATAACATCTCTTAAGGTTAATAAGACTGTGATGTTTTCATTCCCCTATAGCAAAGGTTTGCCGCCTGCAGAAAAAAATCTTAGATTTAAGTTAAACACAAATATAGAGGCCCTTGTTAATAGCTGTAACAAGGTAGAATATATTGACATAAATACTTACTCTAGTAAGTATAATACTAATAATAATTTTTATAGTAAATTTATTAAGAGACTTGTAGCTAATAAGCTATATCTTTATTTTATTGACATTAAAGCCAAATCCTTGGCTACCATAGCTGCTTCTATTGAGCAGTCTCCTTCTGACATAAGGAATAATACAAGGGTATCTATTCCAAGTAATTTAAATTAATTTATGAGACAATAGAGGTCACCTCTTGCATTAAAAATAAAAAAAAATATAAATACATAAGTTTCAATAATAAATTACCTACTGACATATTGTCCAATGTAAATTCCTCTCTACCTGCTGTTCAGGATAATATTCATAAAGGTGACAATATTTTAAACCTAGTTCATCAAAATAGTCAAGGCATGCTAGGTAAAGAACTACAGATTGAATTGTTCATGAGTTGTAAGGATATTGACATCCTATGTATTACAGAACACTGGCTTAGACCTGAGCAGCTCATGTTCAATTTTAATAATCACATAGTTGGTAGTTATTTCTGCAGACAGAATGCTATACGTGGAGGCTCTCTAATAATAATAAATAAAAAAATTAAATTTAAAGAACGGAAGGACATTGTAAGTCTCTCTGTGGAGCAGACTGCAGAATTATCATGTGTTGAACTAGAGCAGCTCATTGTTATTAGTGTATACAGACCCCCTGCCTCAGCCTATGATAGATTTGAATGTGTACTTGAAGAAATACTGAGGAAATTAAGCAAATCAAATAAGAGATTGCTCATTTGTGGAGACTTCAATATTAACCTTTTAGAAAGTAATTCATTGACTATAAAATTAAAAAGCCTTTTTTTGTCATTTGATTTGGTCCCCTTGTTTTCGGAGCCAACAAGAATTAGTAGTACTAGTGCAACATGTATAGATAACATCTTTACAGATATAGTACCAAATAATAAATGTATTATTAATGATCTTGACTCTGATCATTGTGGACAATTAATTACATTTTGTAGCAAGTTCCAGATTAATACAAATAAAAAAATCACTGTTGTACCCGTTACTGAGGCTCGGTTAGAGAAATTTAAATTAAAATTAATCAGTATACTTGGTATTCCTTTAAGTGTTAATGAGGATGACCCTAACAAACTATATAACACCTTCTTTAACACGTTTTGTGAGGAGTTTAAGTCAATTTTTGCATCCAAATCAGTTTCCACAGACAAGAAAACCACTTTTAGCAATTGGGCCACTATAGGTATTCATAGAAGTAGAAATAAATTATATGATCTTTATTATGAAAGATCATATAATCATAATGATGATTTTATTAAGTATGTCAAAACTTACTCTAAAATATTTAAAAAGGTATGTAATTGCGCTAAAGCTATATATTTGAGTAATAAAATAAAACAATCTAAAAATAAAATAAAGATGACATGGAGTATTATTAGCAAAGAGACTGGTAAGACTAAACTTCGAGACACCGAGTTTAGTTTGAAAATTAACGATAAATTAATTAACTCTGATTTGGAAGTAGCTAGGGAATTTGAGAACTTTTTCACAGACATACCAGTTTCTGCCACAAATAAATTAAATTCGTCTTCCACCATTGCAGGAAAAATATTACAAGAAAGTGTCACTGGATGTAATGATTCATTTGAATTCCATTGTGTTAATGATATTGATATAATTAAAGTATTAAAATTGATTAATGTAAAAAATACAAGTGACTTATGGGGTGTATCTACTAAAATCTTAAATTCTGTAATAACTGTTATAGCACCCCAATTAGCGATTATTTTTAATACATGTATTAATAGTGGTATATTCCCTGATCAGATGAAACTGAGTAAAATTATTCCTTTATATAAATCTGGTAGTACCACTAACCCCACAAATTTTAGGCCTATCTCTGTACTACCTTCATTAAGTAAAATTTTTGAAAAGCTTATGCTTATTCAAATTCAAAATTATTTTAAATCAAATAAATTATTGCATAGAAGACAATTTGGGTTCACACGAGGTCGCTCCACCACTGATGCTGGTGTTGAGCTTCTTCATAACATATTTGATGCTTGGGAGAATTCACAGGATGCTTTAGGGGTGTTCTGTGATTTATCCAAGGCTTTCGATTGTGTTCACCATGACATTCTGATCGGGAAATTAAATCACTATGGCGTTAAGGGTACTGCTCTTAATTTATTTAAGTCATATTTAAGCAATAGGGTACAGAGCGTTGATGTTAATGGAAAATTATCTCCTGGGTCTCTTGTTACAATGGGAGTTCCACAGGGCTCGATTCTGGGACCCTTTCTTTTCCTAATTTATATAAATGACTTACCTTATTACATAAGGGACAATTGTGAGGTAGTGCTGTTTGCAGATGATACTTCTTTAATATTTAAAGTAAACCGACATCAATCTGTTCTTGACGATGTAAACAACACTCTCTCAAAAATAGTACAGTGGTTTGGCGTTAATAATTTGTTACTGAACAGCGAAAAAACTAAATGTATTAGGTTTTTAACACCTAATGTCAAAAAGGTTAACGCCAAAATTTATGTGAATGGTAACGAGTTAGGCCTTGTGGACTCAACTAAGTTCTTAGGTATCACTTTGGACTCTAAACTTCAGTGGAGTCCCCATATTTCAGTGTTAGCTAAGAAATTAAGCGCCGCATCGTACGCAGTGAGTAAAGTGCGCCAACTAACTGACATTAACACGGCCAGGATGGTCTATTTTGCATACTTCCATAGTTTAATGTGTTATGGAATTTTACTGTGGGGTGGTGCTGCTGACATTAATACTATATTTGTTCTTCAAAAGCGAGCTATAAGATCTATTTACTCGCTAAGTTCCAGATATTCGTTAAGAGAAAAATTCAAAGAAATAAATATAATGACAGTAGCATCACAATTCATATTTGCTAATTTAATGTATGTTCACAAAAATATGGAGACTTTTCCTAAACTTAAAGATATCCATAACTACAATACTAGGAATAAAAATAACTTGGCTAATTATAAAACCAGGCTTCACAAAATCAGCAAATCTTTTAAGGGTCTTGGTATACATTTTTACAATAAAGTTCCCAATCATATTAAAGAATTAAGTGTTATCAGCTTTAAAGCTACTATTAAGCGAAAACTGTGTCTTAAAGCCTATTATAAAATTTCTGAATATTTAGATGATGAAAAGGCTTGGTCTTAAGCTATTCTATTGCCTAGTATAGATAATGTAACTTATTAATGGGAAATTTATAATGTAATGATAATTTGTTTATTGAGTTGAGTGACCTTCATGGCAGGCGTTGGGAAATAATGTCTGTACCTATCTTACATCTAATTGTGATCAGTCTGAGTATGTCATGCTCGCTCTAATGTCTGTGCTTGCGGCGGCGTTGTGTGCCGGGTCGGTCACTTCCCTTTAACATGGTTGAGGAGGCCGATGGCTGGCACATGCGTCATACTCGTGAACGGGTGCTGCTTGTGTGGACTGGTCTGCTCGGACTGTTATCTTTTATTTGTTAACACTATTTTAAGGTCTTAATTTATTCGTCATGCTTATGGAGGTCATGCAAGTTAATCCAATGCGTAGATATCATTTCGTTAATTGCTTGATTGAGCTGCTCTAATTCCAATTCAATATTGTAAAACCTTATGCTGTAATAATTGTAAACTAGTTTTGAAAAGAGCAACGCTGGAGTTTCTTGCTCGTTCTTCTCGAGCGAAACAGCATTCCGAACTAGCGGTAGAATTTTGACGGAATCTAAATAATGTATAACATTTTATGGATTCAATAAATATTTTGAATTTGAAAATTTGAATTTGACAGCTTAATAAAAATGGTTAAATTAAAAAACCCAGTCGGCCCTTTATATAGATATAGATGGATAGACATATAGACAGCTTAATAAAAATGGTTAAATTAAAAAAAATAATAAACAGAAGCGAGATATTATCCTTACACAGGTAGCTTAGAAAAATATACATATTGAAAAAATAATGAACAGCTGACTGATGTTACGTATTGATGAAACCGGGTGCACACGCGGCACGGCGCGTTTGATGCACCTAGACGCCGCAACTTGCTATCTCGCTCTGGCTTCAAGACATCGCTTTTGCAGAGGTAATCAATCGATATACGGTTTGCAAACAATAAAATCATTACGGTATAAAAAATAAATATGATTATTTTTATAGTCTTATTTTCTTATGCGAGTTATTTCATTACGTTTGAATATCGATTCTGATATCACGGTTAAAAAGCCCAACAAGGTTTTTGTTACATATTGTATATCTTATGACTGCTTCGGTGGCGTAGTTGTAATGCGTGTACGCGTTACGACTGAGGCTGACGCTGAGGTCTCGGGTTCGATCCCCGGGTCGGGTATAAGTGATATTGGGTTTTTCTATGATGAAATACTCAGTATCAGCCCGGAGTCTGATATTTGTACCCGGTATGGCGATAGTGCCGCCCCCTATCACATCTTGGGACGGAGATACGCTTGGCGAAATGTGGGTGTACTGGTTACACCTCTGCCTACCCCTTCGGGGATTACAGGCATGAGTGCGTATGTATGTATGTATATCTATCAAACAAAAACAACGCAATCTGAGGGCCAATTCTCGTAATTTTAATTGTTCAAAATATCATTCCGATCTAATCTCAGCGACAAGAAAGTTGCAAATGGTATTCTGCTAAACCAATATTCAAGAACTTAGAACGCAATGATATCGAAAGTAGAATACAAGTTGACTGAACCAAAACGGCATTCTGGTAACAATTTTGACACTTAACTATCTTCTTCTTGTTTTAATTGTGTTTGGCTCCACCGTAGATTGGTGATTTCGCCAGTGTCCATTGTGAGACACTTAACTATATAAAATGCATTTCGTCTACAGACAAACGTCAAATATTGAGAACGAAATGTGACTGAAGGTGAAGCAGTGTTGCCAAGTGCACTGTAATTACAGCAGATCTGCCGTATTTTCATGCCATCTACTGGACACGGTATTTTTATAAATACCTTATATGGAGACACAGTATTTTTTTACAGTAAAAATTTCGTATTATTATTGTATACTACTAGACAGGTTATTTAGAAGTAAAACTGCGTCACATAACGCGGGAGTTTGACAGTTCACAAACAGGGAGCGCAATAGGGGTTCTAGTTGAGAGGAAGCGAGATGATAATATTGAGTTACGGTCAATTGACTGCAACTTAGTAATACAACTAATTTACTATACTACAATTTATTATACTACTATTTCTATATACCGCGCAGCTTGTCTAGTAGTATACATAAAACTCTTTGATTAAACACATTAAAAAAAATAAACCGATATCATCAACATCGCAGCCATCCATTTCTGCAGCGATCGATATATACAAATAAAATGTTAAGTTAGTTTAGGATATAAAGTTTAAAATAAATTTATATTTTATTTAATAATTTAATTATTTCCTTTTTTGTATGACATTGTATTGCACTGTAAAATAGACTGTATTTTTTCCCATCAAGCACTTTATTTTTGACGCAAATGCCGTATTTTAATGTGGACAACACGGTATTTTCAAAAATCTGACTTGGCAACACTGAGGTGAAGTGACTGTGAGTTAACTGCAGACAAATTCAGTTAACTTTATTCTCTTTTACTGCAAGCAACTAAAAGTAGTCAAAATTGTGCGACTTTGTGTGCTAGTTATTCCAGTAAAGTATTAGAAATTAGTTTACAGCCTATGTTACTCAGTGATAATGTAGCTTTCTAACGGCCAAATTATTTTTGAAATCGGCCCAGTAGTTTTTAAGTTTATTTGTTACATACAAAAATACAAAAAAATCTTTCCTCTCTAGAATATTAGTGTAGATTAAATTATGAGAGCAATCGCACTGTCAAAATTCCCGCCAAAACTCTCGCACAATTTTTATTTAGTATATATATGTCCTCAGCAGTGTTGCAAAATAAAAAAACCGCAATTCGGTAGAATTTCAAATTTCAATAAAATAATCGCGATTGTGGTTATTTTCGGAAAGGACTGCCTGAGTGGTGCTGTTGTGCCGTTTTCCTTCAGTTATGCCATGGAATAGATAAATTAATGAAATAAATAAAATACATGGAATTAGTCAAATCAATTAATTAAAAAATCATAACCTCCAGTTACGTAATTTTTTAATCACTGAAATTATTCATATTGTGGGTATTTTATTGTGAGTTGGTAACATTGATTTTGTCGCTTAGGTCATTTTTAATTTCTAGAATTTAGTCTATGGCAGCTGATACGTAAAATTCGGTAAAATACTTGTCATTGGCGAAATGCATAATAATGCGAAGCCATATTTTCAACAAAAGAAAGACATTGAAAGTTGATCGAATTGACAGTTTATATGCAATTTAACTGAGATGATATCGAATTTTCAAAGGAGCAGAATGCCATATTTTTAATTAATTCAAAATGTAATCTCAGTTCGGTTAAAATTCATTCGCAGTGTCAGTTAAAATAGCAGAATTGGCCCTCTGGTTTCTATTTTGACTACGATTTAATTATGTGTGTCTTGTAATAGAGTCACGGTGTAGACAGTTCTGTCTACAGAATTTGGCGGCACGACCGGAGAGGTACCAACGGTGCCATCTTCTCACAGAAAACCGTATGTCACAAAAATAAGTAGCAGCTTGGTGTTAAGTTTTCTAGAGTGAGTGAGAATTTCGGAGGCCCAAAACTTCCTCTTCCCAATCCCCATTCTATTCCTTTAGGTTCAGCAACCCATTCATGATTCTTCGGTCGTTGGAGATCACTTACGAGTGGTAGAGTCACGCTATAGACAAATTTGTCGACAGCATAAATGGGCCGGCTCGTCCGGGTCGTTACCACTGTCCCACAGAAAACTGACGTACGGTGAGTAAGATATCCGAAGGCCTAAATCCCCTCCCCTTCGCAATCCCTTTTCTTTAAGGTCGGCAACGCGCCCATGACTCTTCTGGTATTGCATGCGTACATGGGTGGTGGTGATCAATTACCATCAGGTGACCCACTTTATCGGCCTATGCAATAAAAAAAACTTAACATAAGGTGATACATTTGCCATTTATCTGTTAAAAATAGTTGATTCATAATTTACGTTTATATCACAGTAATTACTACAGTTTACAAAAAGTAATTTATAGAAATAAAGGCGTTTTATTCACGTAGAGTTACAATACCTATGAACAATGTATGTTGGGTAAAGTGGCGTGAAACAGTTGTACGGTCGGTTAGGCTCATTAACACCGACTAGAGAACGACGAGCGACCGCAGAATAACTACTCGCATCCCCGTCACTTGATTATGCGTCTAATTACAGTATTTTTATAGCAGAGCAGTATTTTTATAACATTTGCTTTTTATAGCAAACGACGAATTGGGTCACCTGATAGTAAGTGATCTCTTACAGTTGGAAATTAGAGGGAGAGGGGAAGGGAGTTATTTGGGCCTCTTCCCATGATCTGACTTATCGAACTACATCCATTTGTGTTAAAGAAAAAAGAACAAATCACCCAACGATCGCACACATAGATCTAACTCGCATCATATTCTGATCTCACATTAAGTTAACCGGTACCTGAGTATCAGGAACTATGAGGGGCTTACGGTCTCACAACAGGCAGTCCCAAAAATTTGTGATACACTCGCTCATTTGACTCGGTGCGGGGATCAAAGCCTCGGCTACTATTTCATAGCCAGCTCCTCCCTCGCTGCGCCACGAAGGTTGTCTAATATGGTGCGCTTCGGACTACGCACTGAGGGTTTTTGAGGCCACACACTTTTTTAATATATTTGTCTTTTTATTATTTGTTTGGCTACCCATCATAATTTACTGTGAAAATTTCATCCGGCTTTTGTAGTTCACAAGATAAGATCCTTAAAAGATAAAATAGACAGCATAGGCTTAGTAATAGAGGTCCGTTGACACTTTATAGGTACGGAACCTCTAAAACGTATGCATCCATAGCTGGTTCTCGATATATAACCTCAGTTGCATTCTTTGACAGCCGCCGTGGCGCAGTGGGCGAGTAGCCAGCTGCGAAGCGTGAGGCCTTGGGTTTGATTCCCACACCGTGACAAATGTTTGTCTAATCCACAAATATTTGTTTCGGGTCTGGGTGTTGTGGGACCGCAAGTCCCTCGTAGTTTCCGATACCCACAATACAGGTTAACCGAGTTTGGTGTCGGGACTATGTGTGTGACTGTTGGGTGCATTTATTTATTTATCCTACATGTTACTAAGCTTCCAAGTTTCAACCTCCATAAACATGACTAGTACGGAGTGTAAAGTGCAAGCCAGCAGTTACTTATGCTGCCGCGGCTGCCTGCTAGTCGATATTTCACAGCGCGGCAAGGCGAGCGTTCATAACGGCCGCGCAGACTTCAGCCGCGCCTCATGCTCGCGCTGATTTGTGTTCGCGCCATGACCTGCGACCTGCCTCCGATATCGACACCACGCAACTCGTGCTGCATGCCAGCTGTGGAATATATCGATTGTAATCATAAGATGAGCAATGCCTCCGTGCCGCAGTAGACGAGCCGGGAAACGTGAAGTCTTGCGTTCGATTCCCTCAAACAAAAACTTTCATTTTATCCACGGAATAGTGACTACTCTGGAATTGTAGTTTAAAAATATCCACCGTCAAGAGAGATTTCTTCCCTCGATGGTCAGCAGAATGCTAGCCTCAAGCATACTGAAGTTACTGGATATACACTGACTGACCCGGATACGCGACTCGCCTGAATGAACCGGTATGGGAGTTTTTCCCCATGTGTAAGGTCACTAGTCATTTTATCGCACCAGGATAAAAACTCTCATCCGTCTGATGCAGTGGAATATGAGTATATCACTATCCTTTAAACGGAGTGTGAAGAAGCAACTAAGCAGGCCGGCATAATTCTGCCGATCTGAGATAGATTCAGTGTTTATCGTTGGTCGACAGTATTCATGGATTGCAATACACTTACAATCAGGTGTAGCGTAGTCACTTTGCCGAGCCAGGATAAAAAAAAATCAGAGGATGCCTTTTACCATTGAAGATTTATCCCCTTCTGAGATAAAATAACCTCTGCTAATTAATATTTTAATACATTAAGTATTACGAAGGTACTTTGTCAGAAACAACTTAGTCATAAAATACTAACTATCGTTTAAAGTTATAGGCAAAGTTAAAATTGTACGCACTTTCTCATAGTAAAATACTTGAGTTGCGAATAAACCGCACTGGCTTCTAGTTAATTAGTATACCGTGGCAGGCTCATTACTACTACAGCAAAGAATATTATTACTACGTAGCTGCAGCGCTTCATGGCGCTGTCGTTCAACGCACTGCACGTGCGAAAATAGCACCAACAGTGAAAGAAGGTAGAAATACGGATTAAAATAAAATATAGCAATGTCATCGCAAACTCAGTACTATCTGCTCTATTAAAACATTAGGGTTGATACTTGATATTACTGGTAAGCGAGTGTAAGTCAGCGTGTCGTGTTCCGCGTCGGAGGGCGTCAGGGCGTGCGGCGGGGGGCGTCCGTGCATTGGGGGCGTCGGGGAGCGTCGACATGACGCGCCCGCCGCCGTTCTGACGGCTATTGTCACGCGCCTGTGAAATACAGATAGAGCCACGATAGAGCCTGAAATGCCCAGATATAAGGTAGACAGTAGGGTTTGATAGGTCGTTAATAATGTTACAAAAGAAACTTTGTCATTATTTATTATATTGGCTCGAGGCTGCACGGTTCGACATTCCTTAGCTCATTCGTCGATGTAGAGTTGCTTATAGGAAGAATTACATTAACAACATTTTAGCCACATGTTATAATGTAATCATATTACAATCTCTTCGGCGGCGCAATATGCTTTTTATCACATGTTGCAGAAAGATTTGACTTGTAGTTTTGTTACGGCCGACTGCCTGCCTGACTGCAACCCCTGGGGTTGATGTCAGGTAGATGGCTTAGTATTAATAATAACAATTACATTATATTGTGAAAATTAACTGGTTTGTTTAAACTTGGCGTACTACTAGATCCTCTGTATGAGCACTTGTTCAATCCTAAATTAATTCTGAATGAATGTAATTAATTGACTGTCTCGGTGGCGCAGTTGTAATGCGTAAGCGTTACGATTGAGGTCAACGCTGAGGTCTCGGGTTCGATCTCCGGGTCGGGTAAAGTGGTATTGGGTTTTTCTATTACGATATGCTCAGTATCAGTCCGGAGTCTGGAATTTGTGCCCGGTATGGCGATAGGCTCGCCCCCTTTCACATCGTGGGACGGAGATACGCTCGGCGAAATATGGGTGTACTGGTTACACCTCTGCCTACTCCTTAGGGGATGACAGGCGTGAGTGCGTATGTATGTAATTAATTACGTAAAACCATCGAAGAACTATCAAAATTAAATTATTAAAAAGAATCAAAATATCAAATAACCCACGCTTTAATTTTTTGGTGCTTTTTCTTAGACCAGTGACCATTTCTTAAACACATAGATTCTAAACTTGATAAACTGAATAAATGATTTAATTTGATGTGATTTTATATGTCTAGGGCACAGTCCGATGCGATGCAGTGTTTTGTAATTCAAAGTTCTGCGTGATGTTGCTTCTGTTTATGGGCAGGCGTAGTTATTACCACTAGGCGAGCGACTTGTCATACAGTTTATTAAAATCATTGTATTTCAATAAATAATGTTTCTACGGCTTTGCAATGTGTTTAAATCAGTTTAATAATATAATAATAATAATATTTATTTACTGAAAAATTACATACGTCATTTAAAATTACGATTATTCCACGAAAATGGTGAATAGATTGCTTGTGGTCCTCACACTAGGCAAAGTCTGTATCGTGAGGACCGTGTACATTCAATTTCGACACGGTCACAACTACCCTTCGTAGCATAAAATCCATAGCGTGAACATAGTTGTTAATATCCTCTATGGACATTTCAATAGACTATACACCTATGGAATGTTCGCACCTGGTTGCCATACCGTTCGTCTTCACTACACGGCGCCACATCTTGAGCATCTATGCTGGCCATTACTTTTGCTACGGTTCCTGTTTG
This sequence comes from Mimas tiliae, assembly GCA_905332985.1. Taxonomy (NCBI): domain Eukaryota; kingdom Metazoa; phylum Arthropoda; class Insecta; order Lepidoptera; family Sphingidae; genus Mimas; species Mimas tiliae. Next base: position 15,483,759 of record HG995257.1, read on the forward strand.
AACACTACACTTTATCACAACTAGATAAGGTTGAAAATATGTTTTAATATAGAGTGCACTACATTTGAGCATCAAAATACTGCACCTATTATTTCTGTCACTAGCCATGTATTGCACATTGCACTTTATCACAAGGATTTAAAGTTGCCAATATGTTGCATTTACCTTAGACACTTCATTTGAGCATGACTGCACCTATTTCTCTCACTGGCCTGGTATTGTACATTACATTTTGTTACGTCTAGTTAAGGCTTTAAATTCATCGCAGGTGATGGCGAGAATAAGTTAGCGTATGGCACTTCACGCTTCTGATTAACGTGTGCAAGCAGAATCGAATGAAATAGATTCAGTTCAGTTACTGCGGGAGTAGAGTTAGTAGACGTGTTTATTCGCAAGCCATTATACTAAATCCTATGTTATACTATTGAAAATGCGGGAATCGCTTCATTGATCCAGTGGTAGCGTATTAAAGCCGTAAGGTCTTGGGTTCAATTCCCAGGTAGGCAATCACAATTTATGTTTGAGTTTTCGATTTGAAAAACCACACATTATTGCCTGGGATTGGAATTTGTGACCGGTGGTTATTATTATCTATTACATACCATAATCTCAAGACTACAATGCCACGGATCTTTGGAAGGGGTATGTGGGCCTGAAGTCACCACGTAGAAGTTCGTTGCACAATTTTAATTTCATTTAATGTGGTGATGTGATGCCATCCTATCTACGAGTATGTATACACTATATAAGTATACCCAAGGACAGCTTCCGGTTGGTGTAGGACTTTAATTATAGGATGGACAAATATTTATACTGGTTTACTAAGGTGGGATGTTGGTGGATTAGGTAGGTCTACAGGAAAGACTATGGCACCTGCTTAACCTAGGACACGGATAAAATATGCAGGTGGTGACTCGCCAACTCGGTTAATGGGCTCCCTAAATATGTTTTTTTTTAAAAGCTTGAGTGACGAAACGAGCAGGTCGCTCGCCTGATGGTAAGCGCCACGCCTGCCCATAAACAGAAGCAACACCACACAGAACTATGCATTACAAAGCACTGCATGGCATTGGACTGCGCTCGTTACCCCGAGACATAAGATGTTAAGTCTCATAATGCCCAGTAATTCCACTGGCTTTAATGTCCTTCAAACCAAAACCCAACAGTGCTTTCACACTGTTGCTTGCCGGTTGAAATAGACATAGCGGTGGTACCAACCCTTGTAAAATATTGATTATTGTAAATGTACATAAAATGCGGAAAATATTCTTGATATCACTCTAAGGGTCTTGTAAGATGCTATTAATTAAAAGCAAATAAACAAAAGAAATAATTTATTGTTGGAAGAATAGTATTTGCCTAAGGCCCACTTGCACGACGATCCTAAATCGGGTTTAACCCACTAAACCTGTTTAAGAAATATCTAATCGTATGAAAATTTTACTTAAGTAATTTAGTGGTGTCTCGATGTAGGATCGTCGTGTGAGTGGGCCTAATACTTTAAGTAAGGAAATTAGTTTGCGCCAACAAAGCGACCCTTCATTCAGTGACATGCTGCAGAATAACCTAAACAGAACTACTAAATTATTAATAATTAATATCGCGGTATAAAATATTTGTCGTTAAAGCCTTCAATCATAACAAACATTAGTAAGCGGACAAAAATAAGCCCACTGAGTTTGTTTCGCCGGGTCTTCTCAAGCTGGGTCGCGTTTGGATCCGGTGGTAGTTTTAAAACAACACTTCAACATACACATGGTCCGCACCCAATCTCCCTTAAAGTTAACTATAGGCGTTTGTATTTCCTAAAATATAAATTATTGAAAATCCGGACCTAAAACAAGCCCCCTGAGTTCGAATAGCTGGATCTTCTCAGAGTTTGGGTCGTGCCGCGTTGAATCCAGTGGTAAATTAAGCCCACTGAGTTTGTTTCGCCGGCTCTTCTCAAGCTGGGTCGTTTTGGATCCGGTGGTAGTTTTAAAACACGTGCCGTTTCGACTCAAAATATTTAATAATTAATAACGGACGTTTCCATATTACAAATATTGTTACTAATGTAAAATAAAAAGACAACAAATAAACAATTTAGTGTAATTGCCTAGTGTATTTTGACGATGCTATGTATGTTATGTATTGCCCACATGATTAATAAACTATTTCATTTTATTTCAACACAAACAATACTGGACACAACCTGTCCCGCGTCCACTCTAACCCCGGGGTCGATTGTACCGTCGACCGCCAGACTCTGGCATTTCATATCGGTTCAATTTCACGGCTCGTGATCACGTGATCGCAGACGAACGCGGTCGAGCCGTCGCTCGGTCGGACGGTCGGCCAGTCTGTATACAACACTCTTGTATATTGCCTACTTTGATTAATACATGTCTAGATATCGCTGTGCATTGTAATTCCTTCTTGTACAGGTCTCTTTACCAGACTTGAGTTCGTGACTGCTTCGTCTTGCAGTGTGGTTAGAGAACGCCTACTCGTGTATACGTCACACCGCGTCTCCAAAGGTGGGTATAAAGTTTTGGATCACTACAAATAAACGGTGTGCGTCGTCTGTGGCTCGGCGTTGCATTGTAATTCGTCATTTCTTAATTCGTCGTATAGTCTGTGTGCCGATTTATACGTGAGTTTTGTAATATAGAGTTTCCTAGAAAATAAACAATTACCGGGAATTTATTTTGAATGCCATGAAACATTAAAAACATCTTGCTTTTTTATAGCATAGGCCAGCAAATGAGCCAGTGAGTCACCTGATGGTAAGTGATCTCCACCGCCCATATACGCCCACAATACCAAAATATTTATGGGTGCGTTGCCGACCTTAAAAGAAAGGGATAATTAAGGGATGGCGCTACTATTCCACAGGTAGAAAAGGGTTACAATTGATAACATACATTTTTTGTCGGGGTTTAAAAAATGCAGTAAGTTACTTGTCGCTACTGGCTATATTTAGTACCGCTTTTTCGCGGTTATCCATCTAGATATGTATGTATACAGGCCGATTCATAAATCTGCGAGGATATCTGCAAGGCGTTGCGCTCGTCGTGACTGTGGTATTAATTAGAAAACTAATAGCGACCGCTTTGTACCACTGCACTGAGATATTACCACTGTAATAAGCACTGCGCACGCTCAAAATTATTACAACTGTCCGCAGGTAAAAATATGGAAGTATTTACGTACTTTTAATTTGTATGAGTTAATTTTATGAGTATTGAGTCATTGATGGTAGATGGTCTCCAACATCTACAATACTAGAAGAATCATGCGTGGCCCACCTTAAAAGTAAGGAATTGGGATTTGGACCTCCGACTCGTTAGCAGGGGTTATAATAAAATTAGAAACTACTTAAATGATAGGAAACCATGGATGTTGCTAGCGCAATATGGCGCAATACATATTTTATTTAAAGTGTATATTGATTATTGGATATACTAATAGGATTATTTGTAAATGGTGACGTTTTTATTTTGATTTTGATTTTCACAATCATAACCACAGTATGAAACGCACAAGCACGCTGCCATTTCACATCGGTTTTCTATAAGACAGTAATGTTCGGACCAGCCCATTCATGCTGTAGACAGAAATGTCTAGTGGTTCCACCACTCCGAACATTACAGATATTGCATAATCTGAAATGCTTGAAGGACTTGTAACTCGCGATCCCTTCGATAGATTATGCGAGGATAAAAAACTACTACTACTACTAGCCCTGTCTTATACATTTCCCACTGCTGGGCACTGGCCTCCTCTACTGAATGAGAGAGGTTAGGCCTTAGCCCACCACGCTGGCCTATGAGGGTTGGCAGACTTCACATCCCTTACAAGGTGGTAGGCCCCTCGTATGCGAGAGGCTGGCTGGGTTGGTACCACCACTTTGTCTATTTCTGCCGCCAAGCAACAATGTGAAAGCATTGTTGTGTTCATACATTATAGTACATTGAAGCCAGTGAAATTACTGGGTATTATGAGACTCAACACCTTATGTCTCGGGGTGACGAGCGCAATCCAGTTTCATGCAGTGCTTTGTTATTTAAAGTTCTGTGTGGCGTTGCTTCTGTTTATGAGCAGGCATGGCCACTAGGCGAGCGACCTGTTCGTCTCGTCATTCAAGCTAATAAAAAAAACTTTCGATATACTTATAGTAAAATCAGGTATGGAGGTTTTCAAATTATGTTTCCTTCACCGTTATAGCAAGCGATAATTAACAATTAATTCACACGTAACTTACAGAAGTAAGAGGTGCATGCTCTTGGGGCTAGTTTCGAACATACGACTTTGATCTCGACAGTCCGTACCTCTCCCCTCTGAGCTATAGCTGCGTTAAAAAAACATTGTCAAATATTTGCACACGCGTTATTTCATTGTTAATCTATGTCTAATGGCTTCATGATTAATCTCGTGTCATAACACAAGTGTTCAATGTATAAATAACAGCTCTTGATATCAATCAATATGAGTAATTATGAGTATATATATTTTCCATAGTTGATGTCTGTATATTGCATGTACACGTTGGTATGTTAAGGTGTCTATTTATGATTATAGTTTTTATGGCTCAGTACTCAAAGAGTGCAAATGGATTATTACTAAGTCTAGTCCATTCCGTGCCGCCCCGTCTGTCTGTCGGTCATGTGTTTACAAAGCTCTATCATTTGAACGACAATAAGTAGCCGACTGACACTTTCTCTGAATATATATTACTAGCTTTTGTTCTCGGCTCCGCCCGCGTGAATAGACTTTTCCGAAATAAAACGTAGCCTATAACCGTCTCCAGGGTCCCATCTATCTCTACATCAAAATCGGTTCAGTGATTTAGGCGTGAAAGCGTAACAAACAAATAGATATATTTTCATAAAAAGTATCCTATGTTACTTCTTATACCTCCAAGATTATGTGTACAAAGTTTCATGATTTTCGGTGTGTTTTTCTCGTGAAAGTGTAACAAACAAACTTACATTCACATTTATAATATTAGTATTATGGCAGATATCCAAACAAACATTGGCATTATAGGGATTCAACAATTTTGTAACTAAGTTTTATAATAATGACTATTGTTATTATGTTTGTCATACCTGCCTCGGTGGTGCAGTTGTAATGCGTACGCGTTACGATTGAAGCTAACGCTAAGGGTTCGATCCCCGGGTTGGGTCAAGTGGTATTGGGTTTTTCTATTACAAAATGCTCAGAATCAGCCTGGAGTCTGGAATTTGTTGAATGGCGATAGGCTCGCCCCCTATCACATCGTGGGACCGAGATACGCTCGGTGAAATGTGGGTGTACTGGTTACACCTTTGCCTACCCCTTCGGGGCAGGCGTGAGTGCGTATGTTTGTCATACCATAATCTCGGGACTACAGAGTCCCGGACATTTGGACGGCTTGCTTGGGGCCGAAGCCTACACACGCGTATTATTATAATTATTATAAAGAAATAACATGAGCTCATTCCTGTATCCCTGAAGTGGTTGGCAGTGTTGCAACTCGTGCTGCATGGTTCGCCGAGCTTATTTCCCTTGCGTTGCGGTAGAGGGTGAGCCTATCACCATACCGGGTACAAATTTATCCCGGGCAAATCATTTTTAAGTTAAGTTATTTTCGAATCATAAACTCAAACATGAATTTTGATTGCCTGCCTCTGGGTTTGAATCTAAAATCCCACCAGTTTCACAGCCTATGTGCACTGCCATTATACCATTTAGATTATATATCTACACATATTATGATTATTATAAAAAAGTGGATTATCCAACATAGCGGCGGTTACGCGTCGACCGCATCCCATGGAATTTTCATTACCAACCATTTAGCAAAAGCTTTGCATGTAAAGGGTTATGGCAGATTTCTCTGTGGTCAGTAAAGAGAGGGAACATTGTCTGACCTCCATCGCGTATGGATAAAATCATTTGCTGCGGTCAATAGTGTTATGTAGGGTTATTATTGTGTTGGTCGTTTTGATCCATGTTGGTGAAATTGTTGCGGTAGTGAGGTTGCAGTGTTAAGGCCTAATTGCGCTTTTTTCTCCAAGAGCTACTAATTAAAATATGACATTAAACCTTCCTGAAATTATGTAGTGTCCCGCTGCTGTGCACGGGTCTCCTCTACTGAATGAGAGGGGGGTTAGGCCTTAGTCCACCACGCTGGCCTAATGTGGGTTGGCAAACTTCACATACCTTCGAAATTCTTATGAAGTACTCTTCAGGTATGCAGGTTTCCTCACGATGTTTCCTTCACTGTTAAAGCAAGTGATAATTAACAATTAAAACACACATAACTTAGCAACGTCAGAGGTGTATGCACTTGGGGCTGGTGCTGTGTTTTGAACCTGCGACTTTCGTCAGGACAGTCCATACCACTCCCCGCTGAGCTATCACTGTATGTATATATTTATTTACAAATTCTCACACACAGAACCATGCACAAATATGCCAAACTACACAGCCATTTAGAATGATCAGCAGAATGAGTACAAGGTCCGCGACCGCAACGCTCAGCAGACAGAGCGCAGATTCATGAGGTTCCCAGGCGCGGCCGGAGCGGCTGACCAGCCCGGTCTGTGTTAAACTCACGCATAAACTTCTTATAATAACCGCAGAGAATTAACTTCAGTTTAATATCACTCGGTGGTTTTGTAGCGTAGATCGTTTTTGTCCTAATATAAAAAGGTATATTGAAGTTGAGTGTGAGAGCTAAATGGATTCAATGAAGATATAGAACGAAATTGAAAAATGAATATTCTTTATTCACTGCCTATTTGGATGAAACTGAGATAGATTTTCTATTTTTTTATTTTTTTTTTATAGCAAAGGCCGGCAATCGAGCAAGTGGGTCATCTGATGGTAAGTGATCTCCACCGCCCATGTACACCCACAATACTAAAAGAATTATGGGTGTGTTGCCGACCTAAAAGGAAAGGGATAATTAAGGGATTGTGAAGGGGAGGGGTTTAGGCCTCCGGATATCTCACTCACCGTACGAAACGCAGCAGCAAGCTGCTACTTTACGCTGGTTTTCTGTGAGACAGTGCTAACGACCCGGACGAGCCGGCCCATTCGTGCTGTAGACACAAGTGTCTACAGCGTGGCTCTACCACTCTATTTTCCTGGTTTAATAATATAAAAGCGGATTCATAGTACAGTGATGCATTAGAATGTCATGCTGATGCGCTCTGATGCTAGGACAGAAGTGTGTCAACAGGACTTCATAGAAAATCCCCGACGTTAATTAGAAAAAACATCTGTGCCTTCTAAAAGACTCCACATAGTTAAAACATAGCTCTCGATTAAACCAGTTTACGGACAAAGAAAACTGCATTAAAATTGGTCCTTTCGTTTAGGCACTACGATGCCACACACACACACACACACCCACGACAGATAAAGGGGTCAAACTTGTTACACCCTCCTTTTTATTAGGGGTTAAAAATACGGCATACGAAGGCATACTGATGCATCACGACACGACACTGTTTCATATTATATACTCGAAATTCCAAAAATTATGAGCATTTAGCGTAACATATTATAATATTTATATGAGAAAAACAGCGGACAAAAACAATTGTATATAGCTTCCATGTAATATTTTCCTTAGCTAATACAATCAGATGTCTCGTTGGTTCAGAAGGCTCGCGATCGTTTGTGTGGCTCTATCGGTGCGTCGCTGCATCGGTCGCGGTTATGCGACGCTTCTTACACTCTATAATGTATTCAAATCATATTTACATCGGATAATGCTTGCTCTACACTACAATCAAAGCTATGGACAAGCATACATACACACATACATATGCACTCACGTCTGTAATCCCCGAAGGGGTTGGCAGAGATGTAACCAGTACACCCACATTTCGCCGAGCGTATCTCCGTCCCACAACGTGATACGGGGCGAGCCTATCGCCATACCGGGCACAAATTCCACACTCCGGGCTGATACTGAGCGTTTCGTAGAAAAACCCAATACCACTTTACCCGACCCAGGGATCTAACCCCAGACCTCAGCGTTAGCCTCAATCGTAACCCGTACACATTACAACTGCGCCACCGAGGCAGCAGTTTGGACAAGCAGTTTTAATGCTTTCAAAATGTTATAGAAAACCGAATCGTTGAAGTATTCAACCTTCCTTTTGGTGTAAGAAGGGAAGAAGGCTGAGGAACCTAGAATCATAAAGGTCGGGCAATTACGATTTGAATTTTGGTTATCGACTTGAAAAACACTCACGAGTTGCCCGAAATTGAAGTTTATTCCCCGTATGGCGACATACTCCTGCCCTACCACATCATGGGAAATAAATAAGCCCTGCAAACAGAGGGTGTAGGTACTGGTTGCCTCGATGCCTACCTTTTCGAAAACACAGACTTGAATTTAAAATGTTTATATGTATGCTTTATTTCATTTGAAACCAAATGGTCTGAAAAGTAATAGCTTTGAGTGCAACCGCAGCCCACATTAGGCCATTATGCAACTGTATCACAAGCTGTGCGGAAGCGGGAGCGGGAGCGGGCGCGGGCGCGATACCGTCGCATTGTTTGAGCGTTCTGTTTACACGCGTTTTATTATTCATGCTCTCGCACACGGCTGCTTTAGTTTAGTCTTGTGTGTCCTCTTTAATGGCGGGGCGGAAAATCTGTAGAACCATTTAAGATGTCTTTTAAATTGATACATTTTGTGATTGATAATAATAGGTCGTAAACTATGTATACCAAAAACTTCTACCTCAACGTTCCGCAAGCGTTATGATCTGTCCTTCTTTAAATGAAGGTTAAAAGGTGGTTTCCTTCTACAATAAGCAGCTACTGTGAAATCGTAGTGGAATCGGCGCAACATGCTTTTTAACACATGTTACAGATTTAGATTCTACTTTTTATGACTGGCCACCTGCCTGACGTCAACCCCTCTGGGGAAAAACACCGAAACTCAGACTTGTCTCGGTTCGGGAATCGAACCCACGGCTTCTCACTTCACGGCCGGCTACTCGCCCATTGAGTCATGGAGGCTGTCTATCTAAGCAATAAAAAATAATTGGATATTAAATTTTAACATAAGTCAACAAGGTTTAACACAATTCGTTCAATTTGTTATCGGAAAATGCATTTTTTTATACTAGCTCGGCAAAGTGACTACACTACACCTGATGTTAAGTACAGCGCAATCCAAGAATACTGGTCACCAACGACAGACGATGTGTCTATCGTAGGTCGGCAAAATTATGCCGGCCTGCCTCATTGCTTCTTCACACTCCGCATGATTGATAATTAGTACAAAGATATCTACAGTAGTTAATAATAATAATAATAAAATAATATAAAACTTAAACGTATTTCAATTTGGTGGATAATATTAAAATAATTATGATAGTAATTGCATATTAGTATTGAATTTGTATGGACCCCCTTCGGGTAAAAGCCTCCTCCAAGGAGTTCCATTTTTTCTCTGTCCGTAGCTGTGGCTAGCCATCTATGACCTGCTGTTGCAACTATTTCGTCTGCCCATCTGGCGATTGGTCGACCTCTCGCTCTAGTACCTCGTGGACCTCTACAGTAGTTACGATATCATGCACATAATTATGCACTTGCGCAATGTTAATTTTTTACGAATTAGTACTTATATGCAATGGAAGCCCATACATCTGGATCCGGTCCATCAATCAACAAAACAATAAGTAACATAATTTTGTATGTTTTGTCTTCATCATCACAAGCTATGCCCTTATTTTTTAGACGTTCAAAGATTGCCGAATTCCATAATTTTAGACTTAGTACCTACTGTATGATAAGGTATAATATAATACGAGTATTTGTTTCGGGTCTGGGTGTTGTGAGACCGCAAGTCCCTTGTAGTTCCTGATACCCACGATACAGTTTAACCTAGTGTGCTGTGTGACTGTTGGGTGTATCGTATTTATTTATCTATTATTTATAAAATTGTCATGCATATTACTTTATTTATATCTTTAATAACTTAAAGCTAAATATAAGATAATTGTTTAATGATAATTCCCGCTAACACAGAGACCACATCCTTGAATATTTGTTTTCATACATTACGCAAGATTACTGCTCGGCATAATTTGGCGCTTGGTTGTGAGTACGCGGGCACTCCCCCTGTTCCTCCACTCCGCTCCCACGTTCCCACAGCTGGGAAGCCAACGGTACACGCTTCCGCAACTTGGAATGCAGGATTATTTAATTTAACGCAGTTACAGGAATAAATGCGTGCACAGGAGTGATGGTAACTGTTTCCTTTTGTACTCATGTTGATGAGGTTTAAAAAGTCGAAAGAGGTAACTCTGATTATAGTGAATTGGAATATTCATTAAACTCTACAATTCTTTTTTATTTACTTTGCGTATTTCTTTATTATCTACCACTGTAACGATATTTAAAAAAGATTTTCACACCTGTACTCCCCGAAGGGATAGGCAGAGGTGTAACTGTACACCCACATTTCGCAGAGCTTATTTCCGTCCCATGATGTGACAGGGGGCGAGGCTATCGCCATATCGGGCGCAATTCCAGACTCCGGATTGATACTAGTCGTAAGCATTGCATAATAGAAAACCCCAATATCACTTTACCCGACCCGGTGATCGAACTCGAGACCTCAGCACAGCACTCGTACCGCGTACGCATTACAACTGTGCCACCGAGGCAGTCACGATATATATTTTACAAAGTAAATTTCATGATCTAAGCAATCAGTATAGATACTTCGGGTGATCTGTATCTTGCTTTGTTTGCATGAGCTTTTAATTGTGTAATTTTGATTTGTGTGACAGTGACGCGACATCTGTGGTCCTACACACTACACTAATTGATAGGCACTATTTATTTATTTATTTATTGCTAAAAGACACACCATCAACTTAACACTAGACATTCATAGTAAGAAAGTACAGAGGAAACAGACAAAGTGCTAAATTACTACAGGTGTATACAACATTCAAAACATGTATGCAATGTTAAATTATAAATACAATTATTAAACAGTAATTAATAATAATTAATATTAATAGGAATTATGATAACAATAATAGCAATAATTTTAATTTAATGATTTTCTGTTAATGATACATTACAAGCTTTTATAAATTGTGAAAGGTTAGTAAGATGAAAAAAGTCAATGTCACTGGCAAAGTTCAATTTATTAAATGTATTTACAACACTAGAGCAATTGAATTAAATAGATGACGCACACTTAACATTATGCACAAATGAGCCGAAGTTTGTGGTATATCCCAGTACCTACGCTATCTCTGTGCTCTAGCGACTAAAAAATTGTAAAACCCTTTACTATTTTTTCCGTTAGCTAGTTTTTTCTTGTCACAATCGTCTCATTGCTGCATTCACTCGTTTCTCCATTTCTTTTGGGTGTATCCGATATATTAAAATTAAATCAAGTCAAGTTTTATATTCGATGCGTTTTGAAATTGTCGTTACAAGATGATAAATAGTGAAAACAGTTGAAGTGGATCCAATGTTTGTATGTCCAACACAAACATTTGGTGAGTTTGGAAACCGAGTGCTTCACCACTTGCAGTACCGTATGTAACACCCACACTGTACCTATGAATATGTACACCTGGCGTACACAATACTTGACCGAGTTTGTGCCAGTTGGGTTTACAGAAGAAATTAATGTGTCTACATATATTTGGCAAGATGATATGGAATAACATTATGGCATACGAAAGATCGGTATCTCCGAAGGGGTAGGTAAAGGTGCATTAGTACATCCACGGATTGCTAAGCTTACTTTCGTCCCATGATGTAATTGTGGCCAACCAATGTAGCGCATTGGGCACTAATTCGAATTTCGAGTGACTCAAGTGTATATATTTTTCTTATGGCAAAGGCCGGTAAACGAGCAAGTGGGTCACCTGATGGTAAGTGATCTCCACCGCCCATGTACGCCCACAATACCAAAAGAATCATGGGTGCGTTGCCGACCTTAGAGGAAAGGGATAATTAAGGTACTACTAATTAAGGTCTACGAGTATATAATACAGTAAGGATATAAATAGTTTAGTGTCGTGGGTTTTTCCACGTCGACCCCGACGGCTTACCGTCCGCGGGCGCCGCGCCGCGTCGGGCAGGACGCCTAGAGCGTGGAGTGCACTGACCGTGCATTCCTATTAGCTCCATACAATGCGCTCGCTCACAAAAAACATAATCCGATTATTTGTTCAATTAGCTCCGACGCGCGCGTGTGCGTGCGTTCTCACGGCACACATACGCGGCACGCTGCGCACGCGCAAGTCATGCGCATTAATGACACACTAAACACCGTATACACCCCCGCCCCTCACATAACATAAATTTTCGACAAGTAATTGAGATAATCATGCGAGCACAATGTTTTAAATCATCCATCGACTGACGGCCGGTTGAAGCAAAAAATGTCTCGAAATTAAATCCGCGCCTTAATTACTTGAGTTGAGATCGTGAGGAAAAAATATCAAGTCGCATTTAATAAGATTACGTGAAAAAGCAGTCTGATATGTTTGGTGATACTCCGGAGTCCGGTGGACTACACACCGTGTTATTATAAAAACTCATTGATTTATTATTCATTTGAATCTTTATTTGAGATAATTAAGCGGATTAATGTATCCTGTCGCTTCGCTGTACCATTTTAATTAACTTAGCAACATCTTACAGATACACCTAAAGCTTACGTATTAATCGCCGATTTTTCTATTTGCCATTTGAATCTAAAACTTTTCGCTGGATAAAACTACTGCGTTTGCCAATAATTATGCTCACTTTACATTGAATTGTCCAATGTAAATATATTAATATAAATAACCAGCTTTTGCTTCCGCCCGCGTGGAAGTCATTGCCGTCGCATTTCCGGGATCAAAAGTAGCTCATGTCGCTCTCCGGTCCATATTATCTCTAGAAGAAAAAAACTTTCGTTTCGTGCCATTACTGCACGACATAAAAACAAACACAAATTTAATACATTAGTAGACAATACATACATACATACAAACACACTCACGCCTATGTCCCATAGGGGTAGGCAGAGACTATTGAGTACCACAAGCTACGATCCTGACACATCTCTTTCGCCTCTTCCACATTCATACATCTTCTCATACATTTTCGTCGGTTGAGGGTACTCGTGACGTGCCCTTTTCGGAGAATGTCATTTATTTGATCCGCATATGTTCTCCTCGGGCGCCCTCTTCCAACCCTACCATTCACATTCGCACGATAAATACCTTTCGTAAGTCGTCTTTCATCCATCCTCTCCATATGCCCAAACCATTTCAGCATACCCTTTTCGATCCTAGTCACCACATCATTCTTCAACTTACAGCGATCCCTTATCACACTATTCCTCATCCGGTCAGCAAGGGTGACTCCACACATACTACGTAGGGAACGCATTTCCACCGCATTTATTCTACTTTCATGCTTCTTCTGCCAAACCCAACTTTCACTGCCATACATAAGTGTCGGTAGACAATAATATAGCTAAATTAATAGGAAAAAGGAGTTTCTTTTAGATAGTCAAAATTTAACTACGTTAATAATGAAATTGATAGTCACAAGTGGTAATGCAGATGCCGGATGGAGTGATTTATAGAGAAAGCCTCATCTCTGTTAGTTCCTACTCATTAACCCGAGATCGTAACTCTATTTGTTATTAACACTCTACTTCGTGACGGTCACATTAAACCACGTACAGACGGATGTTGTCACCTGCCACTACAATAAATACATATTGTATGTCATATATAAAAGGAAATCATACTATGGCGGTTATTCTGTTACTTAACTAAACTAAAACGTAAGTAAAATTAAGTTATTTTTACTTCAGTGCGGTTTTAGTTGAAAATCAACCTTTTTACACGATGAACTTAATAAACAGGTTCACACGGTTCGATTTTAGTTGATCAACTAACTTGAATGAATAAAGTCAGTGTTTTTTTGTTGATCCATTTGATTGAATGTCTTTTCGATGTTCCATACGCATTCGATTTAGTAGAATCCGCTGTGTCTGAAATCAAGTTAAATAATTTAGATATCGATCGTTTTACAAATTGAAAAAAGTTTCACCATTTTAATTTGCAAAAAGAAATTATTTTTGATTTAAGAAATATGATATTATTTAAGGTCGCAAAAGTTTTTTTTTACTGTGGCAATAGAAAATAATAGCTCTCATAAGGTTATCTGCCAGAGATCGCTATTAGCGATCACATCACTTTGTAACACATATTTTATTTTATTTGATTGTTTTTTATGAAAGTAGTGTACTAAAAGAGTTATCTATTTTGATACTAAAGAAAGTATATGCTTACGGAATAATGTCATAAGGAAGTCAAAAAAAAACTCTGATTAATGTAGATATTAGTAGAGAATACCGAGCTTCCCGCCTACTCGTTTTTTATTCGCACTGCGGCAAGTTTGTATAATGTTGCGCTGTCAACGAACCGCCATAAAACATATTCATGATGATTAAAGTTTAAGTTATGTGTTAAATACAAATGGCTTTATTGCGAAGTAACTGTACTCGCTCTATGCCCCGTATGGCTCTACAGTTCACTTCTTACATGTTATAAATTCAGTCTGTATATGTGTTATTAATCATGGAATTGTAATTAATACCAGCCGTGTATTGTATACTCTCCCACTGCTGGTTACGGATATTCTACTGATAAAAGGGTTGTTCGAAATTCTTATAGAGAGTGCGCAAGTATGCGGGCGCGCCCAATTTCGCATAAAACTGTTTGTTTTTTTTTTTTTTTTTTTATCCTGGCTCGGCAAAGTGACTACGCTACACCTGATGGTAAGTATAGCGCAATCCATGAATACTGTCGACCAACGATAGACACTGAATCTATCGCAGATCGGCAGAATTATGCCGGCCTGCTTAGTTGCTTCTTCACACTCCGTTTAAAGGATCCCAAGTTATAGGAAGGAGGAAACACGTGCGCCGGCAAGCTATTCCACAGCTTAATGGTCCGACAGAAATACGATTTTGAGAACCTCTTGGTCCGAGCCGAGATGGAAGAGACCACGAAGCTATGGTTTCGCAAGCCAGCACGCGTGGTTCTGTTAAGGAAAGGTGAGGAAGGAATAAGGTCAAACAATTCTTCAGAGCATTCACCGTGATACAGACGATAAAAGACGGAAAGCGAGGCAATGTCCCTACGCAGCTGTAGCGGCTCTAAATTTTTTGTGACGTCTGCATCATTCACAATGCGGACAGCCCGTCGCTGCAATCCGTCCAAGGCATCGAGCAAGTACTTTGCGGAACCGTCCCATAGGTGCGAACAGTATTCTGCACCCGGCCGTGCCTGCGCTTTGTATAAGCGGTAAAGCTGGCCGGGTGCAAAAAACCTACGCACCTTGTTCAGGATTCCGACCCTGCGTGATGTGGCTGATATTACGCCCTCGATGTGGTTCCTTGGA
Source organism: Mimas tiliae (assembly GCA_905332985.1). Lineage (NCBI taxonomy): Eukaryota > Metazoa > Arthropoda > Insecta > Lepidoptera > Sphingidae > Mimas > Mimas tiliae. Next base: position 15,499,197 of record HG995257.1, read on the forward strand.
TTCAGATTGCAGCAAATATCCATGCCTAGGATACTTAGGCTATTCCGCATTGCGAGCGGGATACCCTGAAGATTGGGGAGGGGAGAGAACGGGGATTTTTTGCACGTAAACGCGCACACCTGGGTTTTCTTGGCATTGAACTCAACCAGATTCTTGGTACCCCATTCCGAAATGAGATCCAAGGTCTGGTTAAGCTCAATGACAAGATTCTCTCGCTGCCTCTCAGTGACTTCCCGGCTACCAGGAGGCTTACTGCAGTAACGCCCATGCACAGTGCTGTCATCTGCATAGCAATGAATGTTACCAAGTGGTAACATGTCATTGATATGCAGAATAAACAAGGTGGGCGAAAGCACAGAGCCTTGTGGGACCCCGGCATTAACTGACATGAGCTGCGAAGCGTGTCCTTCAACAGTGACACGCATTCTACGCTCATGCAGAAAGCCAGAGATCCACTTACACAGGTTGTCGGGAAGCCCATACGCCGGAAGCTTGGAGAGGAGGCCACGGTGCCAGACCCTATCAAAAGCCTTGGCAATGTCGAGACTTACGGCTAGAGCCTCGCCATGCCTGTCAGCCGCCTCCCCCCAGCAATGTAACAAGTACGCTAGAAGATCACCCGTTGATCGTTTAGACCGGAAGCCGTACTGCCGGTCATTGATCAGCGAGTGATCGTCCAGGTAGCGGACCAGCTGCGCGTTAATTATCCGCTCCATTACTTTGCACATCACTGAGGTTATGGCGATTGGACGGTAGTTGCTAGGGTCCGATCGATCACCCTTTTTTGGGATCGGTTGCACGTTGGCCTCTCTCCAAGATTGGGGCACAATACCGGAGAGGAAGGAAGAGCGGTATAGGCGCGTCAGCACAGGAGACAACTCCGCCGCACACTTTTTGAGAACTACCGCTGGGATACCGTCCGGACCACTGGCTTTGCGGACATCGAGCGACTGCAGTTCGCGCCGAACATCACAATGCCTGATTCGGACATCCGACATAGAGTGTCCGCAATCAGGCACCGTGGGTGGCAGTTTATTGCCATCGTCGAGCCGCGAATTAGCCGCAAAGAGATTTGCCAGCAAGGTGGCTTTCTCCTGCGGCCCGTGAGCAAGCGATCCATCCGGATATCTCAGCGGAGGCAGTGAAGGTCGGCAGAAATTAGATTGGATGGCTCTGGCAAGGCTCCAATAAGCTCGGCTACTTGTTGGTTGATCAGCCAAAGCACATCCAATCTTGTTAACGCGCTGTGCATCCGCTCTGACGTAAGCCTTCTTACAGGCCTTGGTGGCTTGGTTATAGGCTGCCTTGAGAGAACTTACATTGGGATCCTTTTTGGCGCGACTCCTGATCCACTCGCGATACGCCGTCTGTTTCACACTAACAGCATCAGCGCATTCGCGATTGAACCAGGAGCGTCCTCGGCCACTTCCGACGACCTCCGAGGAAGGAATGTAGTATTCCATTCCTAATCGGATCTCGTCGGCAATAGCATCGGCACTCGCAGAAGGATCAGTGCCCTCAAAGCAGCGCTGCCGCCAAGGGATGGCTGCAAAATATTCGCGCATACCATCCCAATCTGCTGACGAGTAGTGCCAGATCCTGCGCTTTACCCTCACGGGAGGTGGAGGCAAAGCACGAGGCACCGACGATCCAACCAGGCAATGATCAGAAGTACCCAAGGGGGCACTTACCGTCACATTGTACCCAGCTGGATGACTCGTCAGCAGAAGGTCCAGCAGTGAAGGCGCATGACCTGCCACATCAGGGATCCTGGTGGGCTGATGCACCAGTTGCGACAAGTCATGAGTCAGAGAGAATGCATGGGCAGCACGTCCAGCATGGTCAGTCTTGGAGGAACCCAGCCACAACTCATGGTGTGCGTTGAAGTCCCCCAAGACCACCAGTTCCGCTGTCGGATACTGCTCCTGCGCGTCATCTGCCGCCTGGCTGATGTAGTTAAACAGCCGAGTTGTCTCGTCATCCCCGTCATGGGATCTGTAAAGGCACGCATAGATTCGGCTTTGCGTGCCGAGATCCACGCGTACCCACAGTGTGGAAAGGGAAGGATCCTCCATGCAGCGCAGACGGCGACAGCAGACATCCGACCGGACATACAAACATACCCCAGCCCTTCGCTTGAAGTTCTCTTCCAACGAATAGCCGGGATAATGTAGGTATGCCGTATCGGCCGGACGACAAATCTGCGTCTCCGTCAGGAAAAGCATTGCAGGCCGGGCCGTCTCAAGATGGTGGTGGACGGCGCTTAGGTTCGAGTGGAGTCCACGGATGTTAGTGAACTCCATTGTGAACGCGGTGGTGGGGTTGTGCACCGCTGTAAGACCTGTTCTCTTTAATTGCGCTGTCATGTGAAAAAGGAAAAGAAGGGGGAAGAAGCAAATCGAGTGGCTTGCGACATGGCAGACTAATGACCGTGACGGGTACAGAGTCACATAATAGCCGAAAAGAGGCAGACTGACTCGCCGGACGGAAGGGCCCCCGTACCCTCCCGGGATAGGCCGCCGGGACCCCACATCCGGTCACCAACCGGCACGACGGACCTACCCAAGATTATGCGCGGCATGGTGAGGCAGCCTCTCGAGGTGGTTAACCACGATTGGGCCCCTGTACTATACCGCGGGCGGCCAGCGGAACAACCGTTTATACGGGTCTCCCTGGCCGGCGAGTCAATACACCTCTATCCAACAGTGATCCTATATACTCACCCCAGCCAGCAACCATGTCACGTCGCAAGCCTATCGAGAACCGGATATACACTGGCTGATCCTGGAACGCGATCCACATAATATTATGTGGGTCACTATGGCAGGTTTTACACCATGCGTACGGTGGTCGCTATCCGGGCGGATATGTATATCCTACCACCAGCGGAGCGGTTGTTAGCTCATAGATCCCTCGGTCGCCTCTTACGACCCCCTCGGGAAATGTTAGGGGAAGCGGTTTGTATTCTTACGCCGCCGCTTCACGGACAAAATGTTTGTAGTCCTAGCACCTTTGGCATAAAATTATTTTGCATAATTTTTGTTTGGCATAATGTTTTCATTGTCATAATAATAATAATAATAATAATCATACACCAGCAACTTGCTCTTCGATATTGCCTTATGATTTCCGAGGTGCCGTATTATCAATATATCCCCCAACCAGTTCTCGAAAATGGTTATGCTACGCTCTATTGGGATTATTACGGACAGGACTATTCTAGCCCATAAGCCTGATATTGTGGTAATAGATCGATTGTTGATGTCAGTATTCCGCATGATGAGTACCTCGTAAAAGCCGAAAAAGATAAAATGTCCAAATACCTAGATCTGGCATTCGAGGTTACTAACATGTGGGATGTTGACTCGGCAATTATTGTCCCGATAGTCGTTTCCGTCCATGGGTTGATACTGAAGAGTCTCGACCAACATCTTTAGAGGCTCTTAATTGGTAGTTGGGTCAAAAGTCAGATACAGAAGGCTGTATTATTGGACACGGCACGCATTGTGAGGAGGTTCCTCACACTGAGGCCCTAACCGCCGGTGGCTTGGGTCTTAGGCCTCGCCATTGGAGGGTGATACTTTTTATATTTTAAAATGTTTTTTTTAAGAAATTTAATATTTAGAAATGTAAAAAACCTTAAATATAATAAAGAGTACTGTATAATAATAATAATAATAATAATAAATACACCCAACAGTCACACACATAGTCCTGACCCCACACTAGGTAAGCCTGTATCGTGGGTATCAGGAACTACGAGGGACTTGCGGTCCCACAACACCCAGACCCGAAACAAATTTTTGAGGATCACACAAATATTTGTCTCGGTGCGGGAATCGAACCCACAAATAAGTATCACTTGCCCTAAAAAAAATCGCATAACTTTAGATGGCATAGAAATTGTAATAGATTAAGATGTGGCGCTACAAGCCGCGAACATATCTATTATTAAAATTATTTATAACACAATAGGTATTGTGATATTTTAGCTTTGTTGGATCTGCAGAATTTTACAGATTGTTATGACAACAGACATTATGCGAAAAAAAAATACCATATCGGTTATGAAATTTGAGCATTATGCGAAGTGATGATTATGCCAAAAATAGTTACGCGATAGAAAATTATGACTAAAAATTTTATGCGTGTCAATATGCAGGTTTCCTTCCTTACAGGACGTGCGGCCGTTAATAATGCTAATTAACTTTGAAAAGTAAGATGTGTCTGGGATTGAAAACGTGATTTACGTCTCGGTACGGGGGTGGTTAAAAGTTTGTCGCCTCTATTATTAGTCACACTTCGTCACACGCTTCGTCAGCCTGGTTGTCTTGCCAGGATAGAAATTGTCTATGTCTTAATCCAGTTCATAGTCTACTTGTTTGCCAAAATTTGATATAAGACATATGGAAAACAGCATTTTAAATATCCACGCTAACGACTGTGATGTAGTCAATGTAATTTATTATGAACATAAATTGAGTGTTATGATTTTTAAACGATTTCATTAAAAATTCAATTTGATTGTCTCATTAGGATATCAAAGTCAAGCGCCCATAATATGTGTTAGATGTTAAATTAAGTTAATTTGGGGAAAGTAGTTTCGGTTATAAGTATTTTTTTATTGCCTTTCGATAACTTGGAGATGGAGGTCTCGGGTTCGATACCCGCCCCTCAGGTCACCGGCTTTTCCAAGTTTCGTGTGTATTTATTCATATAATATGTCATATATACATTGTTAATTATCGATAGATTTTACGTCGAAGGAAAACATTGTGAAGAAACCTACGTAGCGCAGCAGACAAGAATCCGGCTGTGAAACTTGAGGCCGCGGGTTCGATTCCCGCACCGAGACAAATGTTTGTGTGATCTACAAATATGGCCATGATAAAGATTAACTTATTGTGGGGTCAGGACTATGTGACTTGGGTGTATTTCTTTCTTACTGCCTGGCGTTATCCCGGCTTAATGTCCGGTTTTGCCTTCTTAAACTATAGATTTGAAGGTATTAGATATGGGACGACCCGCTGCGCCATCTGACCCCCACAACCCGCAACGGAAACCAAGCTCAACTGTTGGGTGTATTTATTATTATTAAAAGATTTTAGAAAGTATGTGAAGTATACCAACCAGTATTAGACCAGTGAAATGAAATGAAATAGTTTATTAATCATGTAGGCAAATAAAATAGCGCTTATGACAAGTCAGTACAAAATAAAGAAACTTATGTATAGAAATCATATCAACTAATGTATACATAACATACATAGCATCGTCAAAATACACTGGGCAATTACACTCAATTATTTATTTGTCTTTTCATTTTACATTAGTAACAATATTTGTAATATGGAAACGTCCAGAATTATTCAATATTTTGAGTCGATATGGACTACAGGCATTTACCGAAAAGGCACCTGTTTTAAAACTACCACCGGATCCAAAACCACCATGCTTGAGAAGACCCGGCGAAACAAACTCAGTGGACTTAATTTACCACGATTCAACGCGGCGCGACCCAAACTCTGAGAAGATCCAGCTACTCGAACTCAGGGGGCTTAAAGTGAGGTAGAGTAAAGCCCAGCCTGTTTCACTAGTGAAGGAGACCTGTGCCATATAATTCAGAGCTATATTTTATTATTACATTATTGCTATCGTAAACAAACTGGCTCTACAACATACACGAGCGATTAGAAACCAACTTCAATTTATATACCGACCTACTATTTATTTTACTAGGTTTATTACACTCATTATTAATAATTTATGTTCAATATCTCTTTTCTAATTCACAATGTTACGATCATATTACTTATATAATTCGTAATATTTAATGTATAAATATGATCACGTAATTTAAATCTAAATTAATATCGGGGATTACGTTCGCTCGCTTTAATCCGTGGTGACATTTAACATACAAACAAATAAATACAAAGAAATTATATGTAATATTTTTTGTATTAATAGGGTCGTGGCAGCGTGGAGGATGCGGTTATCTTTGGACCGTGACTGTGTACTAGTTAGTAGAAAGACGTTAATACCAGTTGAGAAATTAGATGCTTACTGCCAGCTATGGAACGGACCCGCGATAGGGTCATCAACTTTGATACAAATAATTTTTCCCAACATGTTTAAAAGGGCTAAAAAATTTAAAGAAATGTTGATACCAGTCGTAAGGCTCTGTCATCTGTATGGTTTTGAGTTTTAATTATCAATTTTACTTAGCGTGGTAACCCGATATGCACAATCCCAGGTACATATTAGACTCTAATATATACCTGGGATTATTAGACGATACGTTGAAAATTCATTACATTTGATTTGCAATTAATTAAATTAATACATTTTATAAGTGCGTTATTCCAACAACTACATACGCACTCATACCTGTAATCCCCAAAGGGGTAGGCAGAGGTGTAACCAGTACATCCACATTTCGCCGAGCGTGTCTCCGTCCCATGATGCCATAGGGGCGAGCCTATCGCCATACCGGGCACAAATTCCAGACTCCGGACTGATACTGCGCATTTCGTAATAAAAACCTCGATATCACTTTTACCCGACCCGGGGATCGCACCCTGAGACCTCAGCGTCAGCCTCAGTCGTAACGCGTACGCATTACAACTGCGCCACCGAGCCAGTCAAAAAACTACTATTTAAGAAAAATACTTCCACAGGGGCGGAGCTGCGATCAAATCTAGTTCTAAAACAAAGAGCCTCTAAAACATAACAACGAACAAAGCCCTCGGCGTCGGCTAGTTTAATAATAAATTCCGGATAGAAAGCGTGCTTCTGAAGAATAATATTTAATTTGTATTGAAGCTGCACGCTGGATGTATGGCTGTATGGTCGAACTGTCGGTGCAATCATTACGGTAACCTGCAATTAGATAATTAAACGGAGAGCCCGCGGCGTGCGCTCGAACACCGACCTCTGACGAATACTGTTACAGTACAGAAGAATCACTCCGTATAAATATATGGATCTTTATTAGTGTGGAACAACAATGTAATTTTAATGTTCGATATAATTTACAAAATGACTGCCTCGGTGGCGCAGTTGTAATGCGTACGCGTTACGATTAAGGTCTCGGGTTCGATCCCCGGGTCGGGTAAAGTGGTATTGGGTTTTTCTATTACGAAGTGCTCAGTATCAGCCCGGAGTCAGGAATTTGTACCCAGTATGGCGATAGGCTCGCCCCCTATCACATCGTGGGACGGAGATACGCTCGGCGAAATGTGGGTGTAGGTACTGGTTACACCTCTGCCTACCCCTACGGGGATTACAGTCGTGAGTGCGTAATGGTATTGATAATTTAAAAAAAATAAAAAACAATGCATTCCAAATAATGTAAAAATACCGTCAACCATCTGGTCATGCTGTAACTTCCAGTCTAAAATACAGGGATATACATACTTTATTTGTATTATAAGCTCACGCTTTTTTCCTCCAAAAGATAGGCATAGGTGCAACTAGTGCATCAACGTTTCGCCCAGCGAATCTATGGCCATACTGGACACGAATTCCAATGCTAAATCATGTGTGATTTTTCGAATTATGAAAATTCACGTAAATATTCGTGTTTAGGAAAACTAGGTATATTTTGCAGTTTTAACGCTATATTTATCTGTACAAATATAACAAGTGATAGCATTAGTTCAATCTGTAACAACTATAAGCCACTAGTTTTATTACAAAATATTATATTTTACGCAAAGCTTATGTGAATATTCTTGGATATATTTCTTGGATATATATATTTGTGGTAGAACATTAGTGAATCTACTGTACAAGTTGTGCTGTGTACAAATCGGTAGCGTGACGCCGAAACACTAATAATAATATGTGAGCAGGGGCGCTCTCGGTACAATTACCTGCCAATTAATAGCGACCAGCGACCGGCGACCAGCGACCATCACCGGCGCGGGGCGGCCAGTCAGCCGACTAAGCACGACCTTTCACTTTATGAACGATGCGCTTCTATCACACGACTGAGTAGTTATAAAGACAAAGAAATTGGGCGTTTAGAAGTGTAATGATCAATATTAAACTATAGATATTTCAGTTTATTGTTTTTAATGTTATATCTCCGAATTCAGTCATCGTAACGAGATAAAATATATATTCCTTGCTGCGTACATAGAATGAGGATCTTGGGTTAAAACTACACATGAGTTGCCCAAGATTCGAATTTTGGTATGGCGATAAGCGCGGAAATTCCTCGTTCCTACACATCAAGGGACGGTAATAAGCTCGGTAAACTGTGGGTGCTCTAGTTGTACCTCTTTGCTCTTGTATACAGGCATAAACTTATATATTAAAAATGTCGCCTTATGTACACAATATAAATAAAATATAATATTAATGCTCTCTCTTCAGTCGTAAACGCTTGACAGCGTGTCGATGTTGGGTTATCGATACTTGGTCCTTCGATACAAAAGGCTTTGCAATGTGTCTCTACCGACTTTGGTTGATTCCACAATGGAACTTTGTTTGACAGTTTTGATTAGATGTGTCCAGCACGTTGGAGGTTGGCCACGAGACTGTTTCTCTTCTACAGAAATAATAATCAAAATTAAAATGGTGTTGTTGATTATCTTCTTCTTCCATCTGACCTTATCCCACTCGCTGTGGGGTCATACATGCTTTTAACACAAATTACAGTAAGATTTAGTTTGTAGTTTTTACGACCGGCTACTTGTCTGACGTCAATCCCTCTAGGGAATACAACAAATATTGATTATAATCTGAAATAAAGTGTTTATTTTTATTTATTATTAGAAACTTATATGATGGACAGTTTATAGTCATAGCTCAATATGCTCCTTGAATCATCGTAACTCGATATTTTTGCCTTTTAAATGTCTACATTGTCCAGGAATCGAACCCACGTTAACCAAGTAACACCACAATGCTCCCCACATAGAAAGTCATTACAAGTCATGTTCTTTTACATTACCGCTCATATATATGCATAATTAATTTGGGAATCAAATCAAATGCCCATAATGTATGCTAATGGATGCAAGTGGCTGTTCCCTCCATTCTATTACTATTTGAATGAACGTGGCGATAAAGTGCCCGGTGTGGGCCACGTGTGTGGCCTGTGGACTGTGGCGCACGCAGCTTCGGATGGTCGCGTGATATACCGGAGTTTATATAGATAAAGTCATAGTACTGCCGCTATCTCACTGGGACGCCACTGGTTGCGCAACCGTGGTCACTTTATTTAGAGCTACTAAGTGCGTCATGTAATTGTAAGTGATTTTTAACACCCAAAAAATACTAATACCATAATATGGATGTGTGCCATTATTATAGGAAAAGAATGGAGGTTGGTGACAGGGAGAAGTTTGGGCTTATGAAAATCTCATGCATTGTATGAAACTACCACCTCATATTGGTTATCTACAAGACTGTAGTACTACCCCAGGCCAGGCCATTCATGATGTGTTATATCGAGAGGTAGCTCCATACAATCCGCGATCAACTAAAAAATATATTTAATGAGTCGCAAAATGAAGTAGCAGTGGTAAGTGAAAGTTAACCGGGTATAAAAACCTATATACCTTGTTCAGGATTATGAACCTGCATCATGCGTGATGTGGCGGATGTTACGCTCTCGATGTAATTCCTTAGATGCAGACATCAACATTCTTAGGCTATTCAGCATTGCGAGCGGGATACTCTGAAGGTTAGGGAGGGATGAAAATAGGGATATTTTGGACGTAAATGCGCACACCTGGGATTTTGATTAGATTTTTAGCATATAAAGATAAATACACCCAACAGTCACACACATAGTCTCGACCCCAAACTAGGTTAACCTGTGTTGTGGGTATCAGGAACTACGAGGGACTTGCCAACCCACAACACTCACACCCGATACAAATATTTGTGGATCAGACAAACATTTGTCTCGGTTGGGGAATCAAACCCATGGCCTCTCGCTTCCCAGCCGGCTACTCGCCCGCTGCGCCACGGAGGCTGTCATATATGTAACATAGTCTGGCAAACGAGCAAGTGGGTCACCTGATGGTAAGTGATCTCCGCCGCCCATGTACGCCCACAATACCAAAATAATCACGGGCACGTTGCCGACCTTAAAAGAAAGAGATAAGTAAGAGATTGCGGAGGAGAGGGGGATTTGGGCCTCCGGATATCTCACTCAACGTAAGAAACGCAGCAGCAAGCTGCTACTTTACGCCAGTTTTCTGTGAGACAGTGGTAACAACCCGGACGAGCCGGCCCATTCATGCTGTAGACAAAACTGTCTACAGCGTGACTCTACCACTCAAAATTCACTCAAGTTTCAGATTCAATGAGATTCAGCAACTCATGCTGAATTGAGATCCAAGATCCAGTTAAGGTCAGTGAAAAAAATCTCTCGCTGCCTTTACCGGCTCTCAGTGAGTCCTCGGCTACCAGGAAGCTTACTGGAGTACCGTCCACACACTGTGCTATCATCTACTTAGCAAAGAATGGAGGCAATATATCATTGATATGCAGAATAAACAAGGTGGGCGAAAAAACTGAGTTTTGTGGGACTCCAGCATTAACTGTCATGAACCGTGAAGCATGTCCTTAAAAAAGGATACTCATTCTAGTACGCTAATGCAGAAAGCCAGAAATTCGCGTAGACAGGTTAACCCATATACCATTTAAGCGTCTACAGCGTGGCTCAACCACTTTGTACTGGTGTGTCGGTTAATTGACGCATTATATCGCCAGCGCCGCACCACGCCGCGCCGCCGGCCGCTGTCTAACATAATGCTCGATGCCGTATATCTGTTACGCGAAGCGACGTGAGATATCTAAATGAACTGCCAATAACGCTTGTTGTATGGGGCTATCGATTCTGCTGTGAAATACATAATGGCATGGAATGATAACGAGTTCATTAGAAGAGAACATCCGGCCATCAGGGAGGTGGTATCCTATGATTGCGTTGACATCCATCGCTCTCTACGGTGTAGGCACGCAATATTGCGATTTTGCAGGCTATCAGGTTATTCGACCATACCGAAATGTCACAATGAATGTAGACGCACTCTAATGCAAGATATATCATGGGTCATGGCTTCTAAGTGCGTCGAAATGTCACAAATGTAAACGCACTCTAATTTAAGATGTATCATTGGCACAACAAATATGAACTCCGGTATGTACTGCTCAGTAATGTTATTTATAAAACGGAATCATGTACAAATTGCAGGTGTAATTGCATTGCGAGCGCGAGCCGTCCGCTTACTCCGCTCTCTTCGCTCGGTCCGCTCACGAGCGCTTATTTATTGCTAATGGAGAGCGGTCGCGAGCGGCGTACCAATTAATGACCACCGTTACTGCACGGCAACCGGGACTTTATTTGTGCACTTGCCTTAGTGAAATATCGGCATTAGATTAAGCGACGTGACCGTATGGAAAACGCTGTAGGAAGAACGATTCTGTGATGGTAATGTGTCATGGTCCTGGAGTGATGTGTTGGTACAATTTTTGATAAAATCATCATCGCTTATAGTAACCACAACGCCAGATGAACCGTGTATGTATTGCCGACTTTAGAAAAGCAGAAATGGTATAGGAAGGCTTTATTAATATGCTAAGACTTCACTTCACTTTTGGATACAGTGGCGACATGTGAGAAGTGCACAATTCCGCCAAGATCACGTAGTCAGAATTTGAAATGCTAAGGCTTCAGTCGCGGCAGTATAATTGTCGGAATGAAATTGCTGTCGTTTAAGAACAAGCACAAAGAATGTGGGTAGGTTTGTTTGGTATCCAACAATCTACGTGATGGTCCAAGACTATTACTAGTCTTATTTCTAGACAGTGTTAACGCTTAGACTGAGTCGGCCCATTCATAGCATAGACAGCGTGACTTGACACGTGAATGACATAAAAAGGGATTTTGATTTATTAGTGACCTTAATTGACAAATATTTTTCTAACCAAGTCGTTGACCAAGCGAATACAATAATTCGAATACAAAGAAAATGTTATTGTCATTCAGTTGATCGAGGCGAGGTTGTTATGAAAACACTCTGCTTTCGTAGTCGTCGGTAGGTACTACACTCGAGTGGTTTATTGAAATGTTGGTGAAGAGCTGGTGGAGGACTCAGCTGTGTTTGTGGCCACTCAGCCGCTGCAGCGCTGTACCGTTACCACTTCAGATGTGCTTGACGCAAACTAATAGCAAATGGTTTAAGAGAGTAAGCATAAAAAGTTTAAACTAGTCATTATTAAGCCTTTGTGGTACAGGTGTGAAACGAGAAACTGTGGGTTCGATTCCTGCTCCGAGATAAATATTTGTATGATCCACAAGTATTTGTTCAGGGTCTAGGCAATGAACCGTCAGTCCGTCGTAGCTCTTCATACCCACAATATAGGTTAACCTATTGCCGGGGCAGAACTATGCGTAGCTTAACTTTTGTATGTATTATTATATATTTAACTAGCTGTCCCGCGCGTTTTCTCCCGCAACTACAGCAGCTCTACCTACTAGGTCCAATAGTGAATCTAAACCATCCAGGGCGCCACACAAACGCATACAAAAAAAATCATTCAATTCGGTCCAACCGTTTAGGAGGAGTTCAGTGACATACACACATACAGTAGAATTATATATATAAAGATAATATTTTCCAATGATGAAATTGCATTTGCAATTGATGTATTATATGCTAGAGTTGGAAAGAGCTACTCTAGAAATTGGAAACTACATTCAGAACTGCCGCTAGACCTAAAATAACATCTTTTTATGACATATAAAAAAAACTAATTTTATATTATTTTGTAAATAGTTTAGGAATTTTAAAGTTATTATCACAGTTTGAGGTAATGTACGTCGATGTTAAACTTAATACAGATAATTAAAAAGCAGTAAATACTTTAATGGCTATTGTAAAGATACGTTTTGAGGTACGCGACTGAGACAAGAGATCATGACGCGAGACGTGTTTCAGGCGATAGCGACAAGTCCGCGTTGTATGAAGTTGCATGGAAACGGTCGCGCGTCGCGCTCTTCTGTCTCTGTCGCGTCGCATACCTCAGAACATACAAATTGCATGCAAAGCAGGAGGCCAATTCTCCTAATTCCGATCTAGTCTTAGTGTCAAGAAAGTTGCAAATGGTATTCTCATACACCAATAATCAACGTCAAACGTAAACATGACCGTAATGAGATCAAAAGTAGAATAAAAGTTGACTGAAACCAAAACGGTATTCTGCTAACATTTTTAAAGGACACTGAATGACACATTTCCTTATATAAACGTCAAAATTGTGATTGAATTGAGACTGCAATGATATCGAGATGAGATTATATTGAACCGGACTGAACTTCAAAGAGGAGGAGAATACAATTTTTTTGTCAGATCAAAATCTAATCTCAGTTCGGTTAAGATTCATTTGCAGTGTCACTTAAATACGAGAATTGGCCTTCTGATGTGTTGTTATGGTCGCAAGTCGAGACCCCTTATCTCGTTAACGCACCTTAAAATGTACCATTAGAAAAAAATATTTTGATAATAATGCTTTAGTCTTCCACATCAAATTTAGTACTTTTTAACCATTACCCACATATCTAATAGCATTTTATTATGAAGTTTATGTACATCCTCATTGTTTATTCAACTGCTGCTGCAGTGCGTCTTGTGTCCCACGGTGAAGTGTCCATACTCGACAGGAGGGCTCTAGACGTCTGTGCCCCCCCCCCCAACCCCTCCCCTCCACACCTGAACACTCGCACTCCTAAATACCCGTCACGTGGCATCCACTACTCACTGTCAAACTTGATTTTAATGAGTTCATTGACAGTTTTGCCACAAATCAGGAATCTAAGTATGTTTTTAAAGACTTTTGTAGACTACCGTAGTGATCGGCAACTATGGAGAAATATAGCGATTTTCGCTTCTTGGATTGCATTGTTTTACTTATCCGTATAATGAGACGAGAATGTCACTTGACGGATGGTAAGTGCCATACCTTTCTATACATAAAACCAACACCACCCAGAAACTTGTAATAATAATGTTATGTATGGAACTGGTTCGTCATGACTCGGTAGCGCAATTGTAATGCGTACGCGGTACACCTGCTGTGCTGAGGTCTCGGGTTCGATCCCCGGGTCGGGTAAAGTGATATTGGGTTTTTCTAACATTAAATGCTTAGTATCAGCCCGGAGTCTGGAATTGTGCCCGGTATGGCGATAGGCTCGCCCCCTATCACATCACGTTACGGAAATAAGCTCGGTGAAATGTGGGTGTACTGGTTACACCTCTGCTTACCCCTTAGCGGAGTACAGGCGTGACTCCTCTATATGCCTCTTTGCTTTGTTATCTCGAGACATAAGATGTTAAGTGCAACAGTACTTAACTGTTTAGCGGGAGAAATAGACAAAGCGGTGGTACCTACTAGCTACCAAGACGGCTTCTCGCATATGAGAGCCCTACCAATTATATTAGTATCAATATTCTACACTAATATTATAAAGAGGAAAGATTTGTATTTTTGTATGTAACGAATAAACTTAAAAACTACTGGACCGATTTCAAAAATTCTTTTGCCGTTAGAAAGTTACATTATCACTGAGTATCATAGGCTACTTTTTACCTCGGAAAAGGCGGTCCACGCGGGCGGAGCCGCGAGCAAAGGCTAGTAACATATATAGTAGTAGGTATCAGCACTAAACATCTAGGACTTCTAAGAGTTATTCATCATAAACATTGAAATCATCATTACATATCAATGTGGAATACATTGAATACAGTAATGAGTCCGGTACAATCGCGTACATAACTCTTGACTCAGCGGCGCCTGAGCTGCGTGTAAATACGCGCATTACCGCTACACCATTAGCGAAGTTTACGCTAATGTACCACCACCATTAGTACCGTGTGGGGTCGAGGTGAGGGCGCAGCGGCGCACTGAACGTTCAGCTCAAATTAACGGGTTCAAGCTCGTATGCCAGTTCCAGCGCACGATGCAGATTCTGTAGAAACTGAAGTTTTTTTTTCTTTTTTTAATATAATATGCCAGCAAACGAGCATGTAGGTCACCTAATGGTAAGTGGTCTCCATTGCCCATGTACGCCAACGATACCATAATAATTATGGGCGCTTTGCCGACCTTAAACGAAAGGGATTAGGGGCATTTGAGCCTCCGGATATCTCACTCACCGTACGAAACGCAGCAGCAAGCTGCTACTTTACGCCGGTTTTCTGTGAGACAGTGGCAACGACCCGGGCAAGCCGGGCCATTTATGCTGTAGACAAAATGGGTGGGGACAAAAAGTGTCTACGTAACTTGGCTACTAAGTTTAAAATTAGCTTTAGCTATTGTTGCCTTATTTTTCTAATGGCAGTACATTTAGGCTCAAAAAGCGGTGAGGTCCTGGATTCAAATCCCAGGTCAGGCAATCACAAGTTATCGATTAGGAAAATGGCACATCGGTTGCCAAAATTGGAAATTGTGATATGGCGAAAGGCCAGCCACCATAGGATGAAAATAAGCTCTGCAAACTGTATATATATACTAATTGCACCTCAATTATACCCTAAAGAGTGTTAATATAAGGGCACTTAGTATATATCTGACATTACATACATTGTTACTAGCACAAGACAGAGAAGGGAGAAGGGTGCCTTGTTTACTGGGCATTAACGCCTTCGGTACATAGCTTGTCAAGACACTGAGTCTTAATTTGTCAGCACGTACTCACCTATTTAATACCATTATATCACTGTTTTTATTCAAAGTATCTTATCTTCAAATGATGTAACTATTAGGACCTATGTCGGTATTGGTGATCGGTGATGTAATTAACAAAGAGTGGGAAAAATTAGTAGCTATGAAACGTTTTGCACGCGAGTGTCCAGGAGTGCTCTCGATGGCGTCTGTTACCCGTCGGTGTGTATGTACAGGGTGAGGAGTGGGGGGTGGGGGGTGGGGGGTCTATGCGACAGTTCGCACGGCAAGCACCGGATGCGCTGGCTCCAGCTCCGGCGCGGGTAAATCATAGCGCCACCGCTACTCTCCGCACGGTCGCAAAAACTCGACCCACACGCGGCCGGGTGGCGCATCATCTGCGATATAACTATATGACTCGGATGTAGCTGCCGCATCTCTAATAAAATATATTTTCACGTATGTATCCCCGAAGAGGTAGGCAGAAGTGTAACTGTAGTAAATGTAGTTTTACCACATATAGCGATGTAGTCTACCTTCGATTATTTTTTAATCCGGATTCTTCCTCGCTATCGTAAACTACTGACGCTTAAACATTTATTTTAAATTACAACAAAAATAACTAGTAGTTATGCCTCTAATATTAAGGAATGGAGGAGTTGGAAATATACATTTTTTATTCCCCCACTCTCCACTCATCATCTTTGTATATTATTCATTTCGTTGCGAACTATACTTATACAGCTTCTCATTCCCAGAAGCTCGCCGAACTTTCATCGCTTGCTGTCGAAAAATATATGTCACTGTCAATCCTAGATTAGGAGTTATAGTGTCGGGTGTGTGGATAGTTTATAATGTTAAAGACTGCCTCGGTGGCGCAGTTGTAATGCGTATGCGTTACGACTGAGGCTAACGCTGAGGTCTCTGGTTCGATCCCCGGGTCGGGTAAAGTGGTATTGGGTTTTTCTATTACGAAAATGCTCAGTATCAGCCCGGAGTCTGGAATTTGTGCCCGGTATGGTGATTGGCTCGCCCCCTATCACATCTTGGCACGGAGATACGCTCGGCAAAATGTGGGTGTACCTACTGGTTACACCTCTGCCTATCCCTTCGGGGATTACACGCGTGAGTGCGTATGCATGTATGTTAAAGACCGAAGGAAGTGCAAGAGAAATATAAAACATCTGACTGAGCGAGCGAGTTAAACAAGAAGCAGAAATTTAGATTAATTGCTTCAAACCGGGAGATTTTATCCATCATGAAATAAAGAATAAGACGGCAAATCCAGTGATTTAAAGTAGTTTCCTCTCTGTAAACGTTTTTATTCCAGTGAAGAATAGTTTGTCGACGTTTAATGTCGTGATTATATTAAATAGAAAATACGTACATAAAGATTACAAATAGTACTAAATACAAGAGTAGCGAGTGTCGTCTGTCCGCCGCTCGCACATTGTACGGGGAATAAATAAATAATAATAGAGGAATAATAGCAAATAGAATAAATGAATTATAAACGCGATATCTGATGTTTACATTGCTGCATCGGCAGGCCATAGGCATTCACCGGTCGCGGCCGCTGAATCTTACCCGCATTGTTCATATAGATACAGACATATTGTATTTTATAATAATATCATCTTTCCAGGAAGACACACTACACACACACACACACACACACACACACACATGCACACACGCACACACACACGCATGCACGCACGCCGCGCTGTACACACTTTTGTCTACAGCATGAATGTGCCGGCTCATCCGGTTCGTCACCACTGTCTCACAGAAAACCGGCGTAAAGTAGCCACTTGCTGCTGCGTTTCGTACGGTGAGTGAGATATGCGGAGGCTCAAATCCCCTCCCTCTCCCAATCCTATAATTATCCCTTTCCTTTGAAAAAGCCTCCGAGACGCAGCGGGCGGGTTCGATTCCCGGACTAAGAAATGTTTGTGTGATCCACAAATATTTGTTTCAGGCCTGGGTGTTGTGGGACCGTAATTCCCTCGTAGTTCCTGATACCCACGATACAGGTTTACCTAGTGTGGGGTCAGGGCTTGGTGTGTGACTGTTGGGCGTATTTATTTATTATTATTACTTTAAGGTTGGCAACGCGCCCATAATTATTTTGTATTGTACATGGGCGGTGGTAATCGCTCACCATCAGGCGACCCACTTGCTCGTTTGCCGGCGTATCCAATTAAACAAAAACAACACATTACTTTGAATTACAAAGCACTGCATGGCGTTGGACTGCACTACTCTTCACGCAGAGACATAAGATGTTAAGTCTCATAATGTCCAGTAATATCACTGGCTTCAATGTCCTTCAAACCGAAATACAACAGCGCTTACACACTGCTGTTTGGCGGCAAAAATAGACAAAGCGGTGGTATCAACCCAAACGGCCTCTCGCATATCACCTTGTATATGTTGTATGGCAATATTAATGAAAATAGATAACGCAAAAGTCACAAAACCGTGAAATGTAGAAATCCGTAGTCTCTGTCTACATATACGCACTCACACCTGTAATCCCCGAAGGGGTAGGCAGAGGTGTAACAAGTACACCCACATTTCGCCGAGCGTATCTCCGTCCCATCATGTGATAGGGGGCGAGCCCATCGCCATATCGGGCACAAATTCCAGACTCCGGACTGATACTGAGCATTTCATAATAGAAAACCTAATATTACTTTTACCCGACCCGGAGATCGAATCCGAGACCTCCGCGTCAGCCTGTCGTAACGCGTACGCATTACAACTGCGCCAGGCAGTCTCTGTCTACCTCTATGAGATACAGTCGCGATTATATGTATATTAAATGAGACACTTCCAATGGTAAGGGGCATAGTATTTGTGAACATTAGCATTATGAGAGGAGGAAGCGCATTGCATGCAAAGCACCGCGCCGCGCCGCGCCGGTGCAGTGTCGGGGTAGACAGAGCACATGCATATGTATGGTAGATGCGGAGATAGCGAGCCACGAACTGTGCCGAACACATCGGAGTAACAACTATGACTACTCTGTGACTTTTGGAACCAATTGGTGGGACCAACCCTTTTTATTGATGCTCAGTTCATCTTGCTACCTCCGTCTAGGCGTACCGCGTGGTTGAAGTCCTGTGGGACATATTCCGAGGCGATCTTAGCACACCGCTTTTCAGATGCGAGACACGAGTCCGACTCAGTCTCATTTTAATTTAAGGAGAGTAGTTTCCATGTCACGGATTTAATTCTACGTTTGACTAATATGGTTATGACCCCTGTACATAACAGACTTATTCAATAGCGTCCATGTTCAATAACCACACAGTCGTGTCTCAGTACGCCAATGTCTTTACAGCAGCATCCTTTGTTCATTTAATCGCGTCTGTAACAGGCGCAGTGCGCAGGCGCAGCCCACGAGCCCATATCTCACGCTTTGTGTGACGACAGTCTTGTTCATAATGAGTGATCGCCCCTCGACTGTCTCATTCAGTGAATAAACACACGCCTACGTGTATTAGGCCACGAGCCATGTACTTACATAATATAACATCCCTGTGTATTAAGAGGCAGGCAGAGGTGCAACTAGTGCACCTACGATTAGCCGAGCTTATTTACGTCCCAAGATGTAATAGCGTGCCTATCGCCGAAACTCCAAAAACATTCCAATCCCGATCGAACATTTGTTTTAACCGACGTAAAAATACGGAGAAGGTTCTCAATTCGTTGCGTACATTACTGTTGTGTTCCGGTTTGAAGGACATTGAAGCCAGTGAAATTACTGGGCATTATGAGACTTAACACCTTATGTCTCGGGGTGACGAGCGCAGCCCAGTGTCATGCAGTGCTTTGTTATTTAAAGTTCTGTGTGGTGTTGCTTCTGGTTATGAGTAGGCGTGGCGCTTACCGTCAGGCGAGCGACCTGCTCATCTCGGTCATTCAAGCCAATAAAAAGAACATTATAAAGTACAACACGAATGTTTGCTCGATCTGGGACTCGACCCAGAGGAACCCGCACCGGGTTCAGATAATATGTACGCTGCCTCTATACTAAATGCCATAGGCCTACCGTTTTTCTCGAGCAACTTATAAATAATAATAAAACAAAATAAATCAAAACTTACAAACCATCAGTTTATAGGAATAATTCACAGAAGAGGTTTTTTTAATCCTGGCAAGGCAAAGTGTACACACTACATTAACTACACTGGACCTGATGTTAAGTACAGTGCAGTAAATATATAATGTCGACTGTCAAGGGACATTGTATCCCTCGGCGGTCAGCAGAATTATACCGAGCTGAAGTTTTGATGCTCGCTTTTCAGTCGAGTACATTAAGATAAAAAAACAGTGATAGCTCAGCGGGGAGATGTATGGAAACCAGTCCCAAGTGCATACACCTCTGACTTTTCTAAGTTACGTGTGTATTAATTATTAGTTATCATTTGCTGTAACGGTGAAGGAAACATTGTGAGGAAACCGAAATACATGAGAAGTTCTCTATAAGAATTTCGAAGGTATGTGAAGTCTGCCAACCCGCATTAGGCCAGCGTGGCGGACTAAAGTGTAACCCCTCTCATTCTGTAGAGGAGGCCTGTGCCCAGCAGTGGGACGTATATAATACAGGGCTAGTATTATTATTTACATTAACGTACGTATGGTGTAAATACTATCAAATACTTGAAAATGTTAATACTTTACGATAGGAATAATTAATTTAAGAGGATTTCCTGTGACATGACTTTACTAGAGATTAGAGAACATAACTTCATTTTAAGAACGATAGTTGCAATTCGAACACGACTGCATAATTATTGTGAATGTGGATGTTCGTATTCGTGAGGGGAAAGGCGATATCGCATGATTGATTGAGTTTGTTTGGTGTGAAATGATTCAACCTGGTGTGCGTTTGATTGATTAGCACAATTAAGTCTCTTCGCAGATGATAGGTACGTGGATCGTTGTTCTACATATTACTTACTACCTCTCAATGTGAACGTGACTTGATCGTGTTTATAGAGGCGATTGAGCTTAAACTTGTCTAACCTCAGCTTCACAATCTAATCGCCTTAATGATCTAGTGGCAGCCCACTTAGGCTGAGAAACCCTGAGGTCCTAGCTTCAAATCCTAGCCTACTTAGCATGAGCCTACGAGATATGTGAGAGAGGAAATCGACATTGACTAGTATCTCGGTTGTACCCCACGAGATAGAGACTAATAAAGAAAGAGAGAGAGGGAGAGTGAATAGGCGACAAAATTTTCTCGAGGTGTTATGTTAGGAACGCAGGCCGGGCAATCACAATTTGTGATTGAGTTTTCTTTTTGAAAAACACATATGGCTTGTCATGGATTAGAATTTAATTCCAGTATGGCAGTGGGCTCGCCTCCCATCATAAGCTCGGTGAACCGTGAGTGCACTAGTTGTACCTCTGCCTAATTGCTAGAGGATACGGATGTGAGCCTACCAATGATTGACTCAAAGCATAAAGCAGTCAACTTGACCGATAACGCCGAAATAAAACAGTATAGAACACGACGTTGAAGAACTTGGCCAGACTGGTGATAGTAACTTCACCCGCCCTCTACAACCTGCTAGAAGTTACGTGAGACGAGTATTATTCTATACGACAACGACAATAATCACTTCAACTCATAGTTCATTGGTTACATTTACAATATTATTGCTTTACAGACCCATGTCAGGATTCTTAATAGACCGTTCTCTAATTATATCTTACAACTAGGACCGAATAGTAAACCAGCATAGTTACCGCGTAATGAACACTTGGACTATTGACTGAGCACTGATCTTAGTGAACTGACTGACCGCGGGCAATAGACCTCCAGTTATGGCGACAATCTCTTTTATACCATTTAACTACCCTTCCACAAATATATCGCATCATTATTATTACAGTGTACCCAACGTTGCTTTCTCAGACACCTTCAATATACCAATATTAAGAATACGCTAACAAACCTTTGAAACGATGCTATGAGGGACTACCTTCAGGCCGAAGTTATTATACGCATATCGTCGCTTAGCTAACAATACCGCGTAACTCGAAAATTGGCCATGTGATATTGTTATTGGATTTTAATTTAATTTAATTTATTTATTTGGAATAATAAAACATACAATTTATACAAATGTTCGATAATATCTACATTAGTTAAGAACTGTGTTGCAGACACTAACGCCCATCTCCTTATTCAGCGGCGACACTTTATATTCCAAAAAATTATCTAAATGTTAACAAAATTAAATTAAACATTTTATATATTTATTTATTTGCAAATTCTGTGTGTGTGTGTGTGTTGTGTGTTTTACTCCATTAGCTACTTGTTTTTATGAAACATTCTGTGTCATCATACGAAAGAGTTAACAGCCATGAAGATGAATTGTTTTTGCCGCGTATCCAATGAATTTACACAAACATTTAAATTAACCATACAAAGCACGATATTCAAATAGTTCTGTCACAGCGTGCCTCATTGGTTACATCACACATGTTCATAAAAAATATTCAGTTTTGTGTCTCTCCTGAAAACTAAGCCAATTTAACTCGCGCGGCATTGTTAGCTAAGCCACGATATTGTACTTATACGCACTCACGCCTGTAATCCCCGAAGGGGTAGGCAGAGGTGTAACCAGTACACCCACATTTCGCCGAGCGTATCTCCGTCCCACGATGTGATAGGGGGCGAGCCTATCGCCATACCGGGCACAAATTCCAGACTCCGGGCTGATACTGAGCATTTCGTAATAGAAAATCCCAATACTACTTTACCCGACCCGGGGATTGAACCCGAGACCTCAGCGTCAGCCTCAGTCATAACGCGTACGCATTATAACTGAGCTACTGAGGCAGTCAATATTGTACTTGTGTCATCCATAATCGTTGTTCTCTATGCAGTACATATTGTAGGCACGCGATGTTCTCATATAGAGCTCCACATCTCCCTGCCTCAGGCAAATTATCATGTCACCGCGGATCGTAATTAATGTAATAACCGTATCTATTTATAACTGCGTTTAACTGAACGTTAAATGCTGGGCGTTAGCGGCCGACCGCTTCCTCACGCTCGTGGCGGAGAAATTGTAATGATGATTAACCACGCTCCGCACTTATTTGTTCGATGAACAATACACTAACAATAAGCAACACTTTCATAAATATACAAAGGTTATTATTAATGTCACATGTCTTTATTTTACCTTTGGGCCACAGTACATACCGACTTCGGTAGTTGATATTTTTTTTACATACATACGCACTCACACCTGTATTCCCCGAAGGGGTTGGCAGAGGTGTAACTAGTACGCCCACATTTCGCCCAGCGTATCTCCAGACTCCGGACTGAGCATTTCGTAATAGAAAAACCCAATACCACTTTACCCGACCCGGGGATCGAACCCGAGATCTCAGCGTTGACCTCAATCGTAACGCGTACGCATTACAACTGCGCCAGCGAGGCAGTCATGTTATATTAAATTAATATATTATTTTCTACGTCCGATCAATACATCTAAATTGCGCGGTGAAGCAATTCTTGTGATATAGCATTCAATGCATATCAAGCCGAATCAAAAAAAACCGAAACTAAGTTTGAAAACCCACAAAAATTGAGATTTACACACAGTCATGTGTCACTAAATCAACAATATAACTGAACAATTCATTAGTAAATGTTTATTTAAACATCTATGGTTTATCTCTGCCATGTCATCACTAGTCCTCATGAATTAGTGGACGTTTTAAAACCAGTAATAAATGTTTGATTATCAGTAATATTATGTTGTACAACATTTCAAGTGCGTGATTTTTATCTCAACTAGATACTCAGTCAACGATCTCAACAGTAAGCCCTGTTTAGTGATACGCGACCGAGACAGGGAGACCGCAACGCGTCACGCGAGTCAGGTCATAGCGGCACGTTCACTTTGTATCTAATTGTATTTTTTTTATAGCATAGGCCGGCAAACTAGTAAGTGGGTCACCTGATGGTAAGTGATCTTCACCGCCCAATACTAAAATAATTATGGGTGCGTTGCCGACCTTAAAGAAAAGGGATAATTAAGGGATTGGGAAGGGCAGGGGGTTTGGGCCTCCGGATATCTCACTCACCGTACGAAACGCAGCAGCAAGCTGCTACTTTACGCCGGTTTTCTGTGAGACAGTGATAACGACCCGGACGAGCCGGCCCATGAGTCGCTGTCGTCGCGTGTCGCGGTCTCTTGTCTCTGTCGCGCACCTCAAAACAGAGCTTTAATTTTTGCTCCAATAACCACCCTTCCCACCGCCTGTCGTGACGCAACGAGCTCGTCTAATGGCCCAAATATTACCCAACGGTACGTGAAATAATTAATATCTCTGACTGACTGACGAGTGACGTATGCACAAACATATTGTGTAATGTCTGACAAAACATGGCACCCGTTTTAATGTCGGTAGTTGGTGTATCTTGTAATAATTACCTTAAGTAGTCTGCATTATTATTACATATTTCATATTAATATAAAGTGACGTAAAAATATACTTAAAGCTATAACTAGATGGAGAGAATTTCTCGTATGATATAGACGAGAATGAAATAGAATCCTGTCATTTATGTGGTCGCGATTATACGATTCTTTTTCGAATTATATGATGCGGCTTCGTTAACTAGTGTGTTCTGTTATATTCTTGTATCTTATGGATAAGCTACCTGAATATGGCTTTATAGAATATGGCTATATGATGATGTAAAAGTGATATGATCTTGCAGTCAAAATATACACGCATTTAACTTGTAGGTTGTTTTTTGGGATTAAGGTTGGCTTGCACAACGATTGTATTTAGCCACTAAACATGTTTAATAATATTAAATTTTCATACGATTGACGTTTTAAATAGGATCGTTGTGCAAGTCCGTCTTATTAAATATGGTTAAAACAAAAGACTAAGTTTATGTTATTATTAAAAACATTACTGAAGTGGTTTATGACGTAAAAGTACGTTCTGCAGGGCGATGACTTAAAAATAATTACCTGAGCCAAAACAGGGAAAAACAATCAATTATTGCTTCGTGCAAAAAACACCTCAAGTCGCTCCTTGACTGTGAGTAGTGAGTGACAGCGGACGAACAGACGCGCGGCAACACCAAGCGGTTAATTATCCGCCGACTAGAGCGCGCATCGCACTACACTACAGAGGGCCAATTCTCGTAATTTTAATTGTTCAAAATATCATTCAGATCTAATCTCAGCGACAAGAAAGTTGCAAATGGTATTCTGCTAAACCAATATTCAAGAACTTAGAACGCAATGATATCGAAAGTAGAATACAAGTTGACTGAACCAAAACGGCATTCTGGTAACAATAAATTTGACACTTAACTATCTTCTTCTTCTTTTAATTGTGTTTGGCTCCACCGTAGATTGGTGATTTCGCCAGTGTCCATTGTGAGACACTTAACTATATAAAATGCATTTCGTCTACAGATAAACGTCAAAATATTGAGAACGAAATGTGACTGAAGGTGAAGCAGTGTTGCCAAGTGCACTGTAATTACAGCAGATCTGCCGTACTTTCATGCCATCTACTGGACACGGTATTTTTATAAATACCGTATATGGAGACACAGTATTTTTTTACAGTCAAAATTTCGTATTATTATTGTATACTACTAGACAGGTTATTTAGAAGTAAAACTGCGTCACATAACGCGGGAGTTTGACAGTTCACAAACAGGGAGCGCAATAGGGGTTCTAGTTGAGAGTAAGCGAGATAATAATATTGAGTTACGGTCAATTGACTGCAACTTAGTAATACAACTAATTTACTATACTACAATTTATTATACTACAATTTCTATGTACCGCGCAGCTTGTCTAGTAATATACATAAAACTCTTTGATTAAACACATTAAAAAAAATAAACCGATATCTTCATCATCGCAGCCATCCATTTCTGCAGCGATCGATATATACAAATAAAATGTTAAGTTAGTTTAGGATATAAAGTTTAAAATAAATTTATATCTTACTTAATAATTTAATTATTTCCTTTTTATTGCACTGTAAAATACACTGTATTTTTCCCATCAAACACTGTATTTTTTGCGCAAATACCGTATTTTAATGTGGACAACACGATATTAAAAAAATCTGACTTGGCAACACTGAGGTGAAGTGACTGTGAGTTAACTGCAGATAAATTCAGTTAACTTTATTCTCTTTTACTGCAAGCAACTAAAAGTAGTCAAAATTGTTCGACTTTGTGTGCTCGTTATTTCAGTAAAGTATTAGAAATGAGTTTACAGCCTATGTTACTCAGTGATAATGTAGCTTTCTAACGGCCAAATTATTTTTGAAATCGGCCCAGTAGTTTTTAAGTTTATTTGTTACATACAAAAATACAAAAAAATCTTTCCTCTCTAGAATATTAGTGTAGATTAAATTATGAGAGCAATCGCACTGTCAAAATTCCCGCCGAAACTCTCGCACAATTTTTATTTTGTATAGATATGTCCTCAGCAGTGTTGCAAAATAAAAAAACCGCAATTCGGTAGAATTTCAAATTTCAATAAAATAATCGCGATTGTGGTTATTTCCGGAAAGGACTGCCTGAGTGGTGCTGTTGTGCCGTTTTCCTTCAGTTATGCCATGGAATAGATAAATTAATGAAATAAATAAAATACATGGAATTAGTCAAATCAATTAATTAAAAAATCATAACCTCCAGTTACGTAATTTTTTAATCACTGAAATTAGTCATATTGTGGGTATTTTATTGTGAGTTGGTAACATTGATTTTGTCGCTTAGGTCATTTTTAATTTCTAGAATTTAGTCTATGGCAGCTGATACGTAAAATTCGGTAAAATACTTGTCATTGGCGAAATGCATAATAATGCGAAGCCATATTTCAACAAAAGAAAGACATTGAAGTTGATCGAATTGACAGTTTATATGCAATTTAACTGAGATGATATCGAATTTTTAAAGGAGCAGAATGCCATATTTTTAATTAATTCAAAATGTAATCTCAGTTCGGTTAAAATTCATTCGCAGTGTCAGTTAAAATAGCAGAATTGGCCCTCAGATCACTATCTTAAAAGCTTCTCCGTGATGCGTTTTTTCTAACCATTGTTACTCTAAATGTTTGGTAACACTCCACAGCGTAAGAGGTCATGTTTTGTGGCTCAGATGTCTTGTCATAAATATAACCGAGATAGATATGAACGCTTTCAATAAGCTGTAAACATAATATCGTTGCTTTGTCGAGAGCGCTGCGCCCGCGCCCGCGCCCGCGCCCGTCGCTGCGCCATTACGCTCTAGTGGAGAGATTTTGATCTTCGGAACAGAGTAATAGTGTCTTCAGTTGCGTCAAAGGATGTAGGGGTAATGATCTAAATGTTTTGGGTGCTTGAGAACGTATTGATATTTACAAATTCTGCTTCCTGATATTTCTTTAGTTACTTTTTTATAGCATAGGCCGGTAAATAAGCATGTGGGCCATCTGATGGTAAGCGATCACCGTTAAGGGAATGTCCTAACAGTTAATAAAAAAAATTAATGCAGTACTACATACGAGCCTTTGTGTTTATGAACCTACTAAGATGTTTCTGCCGCCAAGTAACAGTGTGTAAGCACTGTTGTGTTCCGGTGTGAAGGACATTGAAGCCAGTGTAATTACTGGGCACTATGACTGAGACTTACACCTTACGTCTCAGGGTGACGAGTGCAGCCCAGTGTCAAGCAATGCTTTGTTATTTAAAGTTCTGTGAGGCGTTGCTTCTGTTTATGAGCAGGCGTGGCGCTTACCATCAGGCGAGCGACCTGCTCGTCTCGTCATTCAAGCTAATAAAAAAAAATAAAAAAAAAGTATGTATGCGGTACAATGAGGTGCGGTGGTGCGGTGGTACACCAGAACATGACTCGTGAAAATTTTACTCATAAAACATAACTTATTCAACTTGAAATTAGTAATTTGTGTAATTTCACAATCATAACCTCAGTAAGGAGGACAGTATAAAGAGGCAACCAAAAATAAGTAACTCAACATAATCTTGATCCTACACTGAGATACGATCATCTTATGATGTAGATATCAATTACGAGATACTTTCGGTCTCACAACAACACCTGAAACAAATATTTATTATGATTAACTAACCCGGAGATGAATCACGGGACCTCGTCTTTTTTAAATCATCGTGGATCGCACACTCTGCACGAATAAAGCACGTATAACAAATTAAAAATATCTTAAGGCTGACTTCCGATAGCAGCGTCCAACGGCAGACGCTGATGTTAGTGATGTTCTTATCTGGCAACACCGTACTAAACAGCTTGGCAGTTCGTGACGCCATGCTTTAGTAATATGTTGAATGGATTTACATTAGCTGGTGTACATTATACATTTTTGTATCCGACAGGATATGCACCATCATAAACATAGTGAAAACCTCGTCATAGTGACTCGTTTAGGTGATTCGATCAGCCAATGAGAGCTATCTAGTAACTTCAGACCGGCATGATCCTGCCGATGCAATGTCTGTTGACGGTCAACATTATAGGCTGCCTCGGTGGCACAGTTGTAATGTGTACGCGTTACGACTGACGCTGGCGCTGAGGTCTCGGGTTCAATCCCCGAGTCGAGTAAAAGTGATATTGGCTTTTTCTATTACGAAATGCTCAGTATCAGTCCGGAGTCTGGAATTGTGCCCGGTATGGCGATAGGCTCGCTCCGTATCACATCATGGGATGGAGATAAGTGTGGCGAAATGTGGGTGTACTGGTTACATCACTGCCTACTCCTTCGGGTATTACAGGCGTGAGTGTTTATATACTTAACATCAATTCCAACGTAGCCGTAATGGTAAAAAACATAGTTTGTAGTACTAACACACAGACGCGGCGTCACTGACGCCTAGCCTGTGATGCGACTATTGGAAAGTCTGCCTTTAGACTTGTTTACTCTACATAAAATGATAAGATGGAAGATGGTTTGGACCCACTAATATGTGTAATTAAGTCACTTTGTCGGTCCGTAGTAACATGACACATATTAATGTTAATTAGTTTTATATTTTAATGTGGAAGTGTAAAACATTGCTCTCAGTGAGATTTGCAGTGAGTAGTGACACAAACCGGTAGAGGCGACAGTGGGTAGCGGGTAATGGATACACATATTTTTTTAGGTAAACTGTGTCACCTGAAGGCCAATTCTCGTTATTTAAAATGTTCAAAATATCATTCCGATCTAGTCTCAGCGTCAAGAAAGTTGCAAATGGCATTCTCTTAAACCAATAATCAACGTCAAATGTGAACATATATCGTAATGAGATTGAACGTAGAATAAAAGTTGACTGAAGCCAAAACGGTATAATGCTAATGCTAATGCTAGGTGCATTTGACGGTGATTATTGGTTTAAGAGAATGCCATTCGCAACTTTCTTGACACTGAGACTAGATCGGAATGATATATTGAACATTTAAAAATTACGAGAATTGGCCTCCTGATTTTATGTAAGGAAATAAGCCTGTAGGCCTAGTACAAGTTTTAATAGTAGACGCTACGGAACTCTCCGTACGTAAGTCCGACTCGCATTTCGTTGATTTTTTAGGCCTCCGAAGATCTTATTGACCGTAAGAATATCTTTTTTACCTATAAAAAGGCTTCATCACGTTAATTTCCTTAATATGATATAATAATATGTAACAACGTTACAAATTGACATTATCCATGGCGTAAGAGTAAGAAGCTGGGAATCGGTAGTCTATAGCATTCCGTTAGCTTAACGCCACCTTCATTATTATTTGTATAATAAAATCAGCATTGGGCAGAACTTTTTCGTCTACGTATCAGCATACACCGGCGCTAGTCTAAGAAACATTTGAACTCTTTAGTCGGTGTGGGTAAATTTCGGCGCGTTTCAACTTAATGAGTAATGCGGCAGTAAATATTATCAGTAGGTACGTACGCGAGCTGCTGTCCAATGTGTACGGTAATTAAAATACATGTAAAATTGGTCCAGATGAGGCTATTAAATAGTATTTAGTGACCGCGCCACGCAGCGCCGGCTACAGTGAACGGGTTACTCGGTAGTTTAATACACGAGCTACAGCGGCGTCACATGTTCAGCTAAGAAATAGGAGACTTTTATCACTGAACATACGTGCTATTAGTAATCTAAAGTTCCATTAAGTTGGTGTTAAAATGAGGCTCAACTGATCGCTCGTATGCAAGAGTCCATCAGGGTTGGGCCGTTTGTCCATTTCTGCTGCCAAGCAACATTGTGTAAATAGTTGTTCCAGACCTTCCGTTTAGTAAAACTATTGAATTCTTCAAGGGGCTTTGTCATTACATTAAGAACCCGTTACATATAACTCGGATATCGGATCCACCCTCCCACTAAGACGCATCCACTTCTCTTGATCTTGAGCATCCTCTGTATTAAGATCATTGGCTTGTTATGTTTCCATCTAATACGTCAAGCCGGCGATTTATGGACCGTCAACGGGATCACGGCACAGACGTTTGCGTCTGACGTACTCCTGTGGTTTTCTCAAAATCACATCAAGGGTTCCATATTACTCTCATTAAATTATAACTATTTGTTTATTTTATTATTTGTTATGGATATTCGCCATAATGTTCAACATCCATCATGTTCTGTGAAAAAATACCTCGGCACGTTACCTAATAAGATTCAAAATATAAAGTCCTTTATAAGTAGAACAGACAGACAGATTCTTAAGTTCTGATATCGGGTTCCATTGGTACTTATTCGAAGCTGTTACTTTGTCCGATAACCAAAAACTATAGTTATTAAAATATAATTAAAATTTGTTGAAACTAAAAGCAACCAAACAAAAAGCATATTGGTAATAATCATTACCAAAAGTAGGGTTTTCATTTGTAAATTCCTCCACGCTACAAGTTTGTCAGTTACGCCAGCGTTTCTAATTTTATAGCAGAAGTGAGGTAACATCAGCCCAATTACACAAGTTAAACACGCCACTTTCTCCCACACGCACTCTCTCAAAACTCACTCTTGTCAGAACTGGTTCGGTACTTACCACACATTGTGCAGATGCATCCTTTTGATTTAATTAACATTGTCATAAGATGAGATTAGATTAAGTAGTGTGTTGGCCGACGAGCAGACGGCCCACCTGATGGTAAGTGGTTACCGTCGCCCATAGACAATGCCAGTCCGCAATGCCAGGGGCACAGCCAAACCGCTGCCTACCGTGTAAACCGTGAAAACTTATGATCAATTTTCGATCGGTCACATTTATTGTCGATATGAAACCGAAAATAATATGTGTCATTACTCATTGGTACCGTACTTTAACTTTGCAAGTGGTGAAGTTTTGGATTCAAATCCCGGTTCGGACGAACACGGTTTGAGTGTTTCAATTCGAAATATCTGATAAGATTTACCTGGAACTAAAAACATAACATAGTATAACATAAGCTTACGCCTTTATCGCCGAAGGGGTAGGCAGAGGTGCAACTAGTGCTATACACATGTTTCACCGAGTTTATTTCCATCCGAAGATGTTATAGGGGGCGAACTTATCGAATTCCAATCCCGGGCGATTCGTGTGATTTTTCCACCACGATTATCAGCCTTAATACGCTACCACTAGACCAATGAAGAAAATTATGTCTTTGCCATAATGCCCTTTCGGGGATATAAGTGTGAACTTGTGTATGTATGTAGTCAAATACCTAAAATATCATTTAGCTCAAATTATTAAAATGCAATTTTGTGTTATAATTCCTCTATATCATCCTGTTACAGCTCCTATATTTATGGGTCGTTCCAATAAGTCGTATTAAACGTGGAAAAATGTATGTCCTAATATTTCACGAAACTAATTTCCTTTCCTCATTGATCGCGTGTTAGTCATAGGTAGCTGATCATTGCGTGCTTAACATAAGGCTTTGAGATAATTTTAGTGACCCGTTTTTTCTTACTATCTCTAAATGTATAAGCTAATATATCGGCCCGCTATTCGCAGCACGAGAAAATGTTTACATCTCATTTTCATTTTCATATCGCTATCACTCTTTCTATGTCGTGGAGTGCACGTTACGGTACACAGTTTTTTCAATTCGTTAAGGAATTATATTTAACTTTTTATACTATTACGTTGCTAGATGGCGCTAGCCCATAATTGCACCGCGATATGGTTTAGTTACCTTAAAATAATCATCATCATCATCATCAGCCACAAGACGTCCACTGTTGAACATAGGCCTCCCCTAATGCCTTCCAGGCCGACCTGTTGGAAGCGGCCTGCATCCATCGGCTTCCTGCAACCCTTGTCAGGTCGTCAAAAAAAAAAAATGACTACGCACAAATCATTTTATTAATGTCTCGAACGTTCCGGAATTGGGTATACATTTTCATGATACATTAGATATTAGTTTCATAATACATACACAAAGGTTTCTCTCACGCGCTTCAGTTATATCGTGGACTTATGCTAAACCGGCTGGTCGTTAGTCACTAATAGCCAATCACTAGCAGGTTTCTTCAAGAATTCAGACATTCACCACACCTGACTTGTTTATGACTCTAGCTGATCCAAGTTAACGTCATCATCGATGTCCAATAAATATCTCCATTACTTACTCAACATTACAACATGAAGGTTCCTGTTTACTTTAATTAGTTTTACGATTTATTGATGCTAGATTCATGGAATTACTATTCTGGATCTTAATAGCTACAAGTCAATACGAGAGCAATAACCATAATAAATGATTACCTCTCAGCAGTCTTCCTTACTTGTTTTTAAAGTTGTTCTTCATAATTCTGGCGAACATCGAGGGTCGCAGCGTCTTTTTTTTATAGTATAGGCCAGCAAACGAGCAAGTGGGTCACCTGATGGTAAGTGAACTCCACCGCCCATGTACACACACAATACCAAAAGAGTCATGGGCGCGTTGCCGACCTTAAAGGAAAGGGATAATTAAGGAATTGGGAAGGGGAGGCGAATTAGTAACATATTCAGGCTGAGAAATCCTGAGATCTGGAGTTTAATCCAGGTCGGTAATCACAATTAGAGTTTAAGTTTCCAAAAATTACATATTTGACTAGGATTGGAGTTTGTGTACGGTATGAGGAGGCTCTCTACCGTGTCTTCGGACGGAAATAAGGCGAACAGCGTGAGCACTAGTAGCATCTATGCACACTCGTTTAGGTTTACAGGTATGAGAACTTATGTATTATATATTTCTGATATATCATATAATTTAAAGAAGCTGAAATTAATTTAAATTGATATTTTACTATCTAAAGTTGGGTAACTGTAGAGATGTGCCAAATATGACGATCTAACGAAATACCTAGCCATTGAAAGAAAGTATTGTGAATATTTATTTATTTTACAATGTGGTAGATCCCTCGTATGCGAGAGACCGGCTGGGTTGGTACCACCGCTTTGTCTATTTCTGCCGGCAAGCAACAGTGTATAAGCACTGTTATGTTCCGGTTTGAAGGACATTGAAGCCAGTTAAATTACTGGGCATTATGAGACTTAGCACCTTATGTCTCGGGGCATAACGCATAACGAGCGCAGTCCAGTGTCATGCAGTGCTTTGTTATTTAAAGTTCTGTTTGGCTTTGCTTCTGTTTTTGAGCAGGCGTGGCGCTTACCATCAGGCGAGCGACCTGCTCGTCTCGTCATTCAAGGCAATAAAAAAATAATAAGCTATTTGTTGATGAGTTTCCATCATCCTTCATACTCTGTAATCGGATTTTAAAATTTTATAGGACCACCACTGAACTAAAGTCTTTCAAAAAGCAAATTTTGTGAAGGTTTACGCATAACATTCATAAAAACATGTACACAGGAATTGAGAACTTCATTCTTTGTGAAGTCGGTTAAATAAAGAACAAAGAACATTCCACGATGTTGTATTACTAAGATCTACAACAGACTAAATAACGAGTGCATTAGGAATGTGCCGAAAATAAGTTGCGTTATAGTGTTCTCATGGAAAGTGGAACTAGTTCGAGTGTGCACAGATCGCCTGTGTTAGCATCGATTAGCACTGCAGTGTACTCTGGGAAGTGTGATGTACAGTGCAATACATATAAAGTATTGTTTTCACTATAAAAGAAACGACCAAGTGAGTCATCTGATAGTAAGGAATCTCCACAGTCCATAAACACCGATACCAGAAGAATCATGGATGCAGTGCGGATCATAAAGAAAAGGTAATAGGCATTGTAAATATGTACAATATGCCAATAGTTATAATTTTAAAAAATCTTTGTCATTAATTATAAACTAGAATAAGTTATATATGTCATTTCTTACTATTCTAGACTGTCTCGGTGGTGCAGTTGTAATGCGTAAAATTGATATTGGGATTTCCTATTACGAAATGCTTAGTCAAGTCAAAATATTCTTTATTTAAATAGCCTTTTCCAAGATCTACTACTACTAGTATCAAGTCGGAGTCTGGAATTGTGTCCAGTATGGTGATAGACTCGCTCCCTATCACATCATGGGACGGAAATAATACCGTTGAAATGTGGGTGTACCGGTTACACGTCTGCCTACCCTTTCAGGGATTACAGGCGTGTGTGTAGGCGTATGTATATATGTATGTATGTATATTGTATATAGCGACAGCAAATAAATTATCTCGGCTACGTTGCATTCACTTCACCA
Organism: Mimas tiliae; assembly: GCA_905332985.1. NCBI lineage: Eukaryota > Metazoa > Arthropoda > Insecta > Lepidoptera > Sphingidae > Mimas > Mimas tiliae. The sequence continues at coordinate 15,533,563 of HG995257.1, forward strand.
ACATCCTTCACCAACATCCTTCACCAACATCCTACAAAAACTAAATTACTTTGACATCAAGATGTTAGTTGATCGACGCTGCATATTTACCCGAACATTATAAACAATTTTATATTCAAAAAATATTCAGTTAAAGTGATATCTGACGGGCGGACCACCAGCGCGGTGTCTCTCCTATCATCAGATAAAAACTAAAGGAAGCGCTGATGAGCGCGCGGAACTGATGCCACGCCCGCACCGGCCCCGCACCGTGACGGCACCGTGACGACACCGTGACGGACGTGGCGCGGACGCGTTTAGATCCGGCAATTATCCCCTGCCGTGAATACCTTTAATTTTCATTACGCATATCGAGGTTTTGTCTTCAGAGCATTAAGATGTCAATCTTTCTCATCGCAGAACAAATTTTATTACACCTGAGACACTTAAAAGAGTCGTTAAAATAATTTTCGAGGAAATTAACTGAGAAATTGGACCGGAATTTATAAGTAATAACGCTTTTACATTTATCTCGAGTTTATATTTGCTCCGTATTAATTCATTGAGTCCGCCATTACATTTTTTTCTAATTAGTTATAACTTTCTCTAAATAACCTGTCATGGTAGACCGAAGGAAGATACATACACGAGCACTTTAATAAAGAATTTATATTCACATTTCACTTACTGTCAGAAGTGCACTCATCAATACAATCAATCAGCGGCACAAAGGAGTGTATTCACCGGACACTCCAGCGGTGCAGTCAGCTTGGTGTCCGCACAATGCCGTCCACTCCGGACACCGCCGGAGAATGCCACGAGGTTAATTAAATTGTACGTGGAGGGACGCGTGAATGGTTCGCGATGTTGCATTAAACGTTTTTAATTAATTCTATTAAGTAGGCTTCAGTGTTCGCTCGCTTCACGGGTCAAGAATGTGCCTACTGAGTACGATGCAAACATTATATATCTTGTTATATTGTTTCTCTGATGAACCAAACAAAAGTTAAGTGTAATAATACAAGTTTTCTTAAATATTATTTATTCTCTGACCGCGATGGGTTCTATACAATGACCGTCACCTGCGACAAAGGACTTTGGCTTCCGTACGCACATCTCGCGATCTCCGGCAAAAGGAAGAATGTAGGGTTTTGGTCGGCAGGTACTGGTTGGTTGGTTGAAGCTGGTAAGACCGACATATCTCTGACCTACAGCCCAGCTCACGCCACAAACGAATAGATCAAAATAAACACATTATAATTTTGTATCCAGAAGTATTAAATACGTTTATCGCTGCATCGCCAAAGCTCGGTGTGCACAAACCCATTCCATGTTTTAACGCTCGCTTGAATAAATATTGAATAATTTACTGCAGATAGACTAAGCCTTATTTCAAACCACGTATGAGTCATTCTTGGTTAACGGGATGGTATTTATAATTTTGTACAGTGATATCGATCAGGCTCTTTCACATGACACACGTGACCTGTGCAAAACGGATAAATAAATTTAAATTACTTTATTTTAGGCGAATTAAATGGTTCTCAACTTATACATGTTTCTCTCCGCATCACCCCGCACCGCCCCGCACCGCCCTGCACCGCCCCGCACCACGTCCTTCTCCCAGCAGTATGTTTGATAACCGACTTCAAAATAGGAAGAAGGTATCAATTTATATAGACTCAAGCCTGTTTTCCATAGGGGTAGGCAGAGACAACGGATTTCCTTTTGCTACGATCCTTGCATACTAATTGATTCATTATTACTTTTGCTAATTTATATTTATATTTTTATATATATTTATAACTGAGTTTATTGTTATTTGTGTATTTTCAGTGTTCATTTTAGAAGTAGATTTTTGATCAAAGTTTGTCGATTTCATCATACCTAGTTAATTAATTTAATCTGATCGTGACACTACATTAAAAATATCCATTTAATATATTTTACCTTATAGACGACAAGACTAGATCGCATACGTAACTAGTATACCCACGACAACCTTGGAGTCCGCGGCATGACAGGGACATCCCTGAAGCTTGTCTGCAATATCGCTTAAGCGGTTTGTTTATATTTTGTGGAAACCACAGGAATACGTTTGGTCGCAGATGCCTGAGACAGATCGTAGGTACCTGGGGTACGATTCCGCGGACAGCCCAAAAAGCACTGGCTTGACGTATAATAGATAGGGATAAATTTTAATGAGAGTCAATGGTCTCACTAAGGAGAATGTTCGATGCTCGAGATCGGGCAAAGTGGAAGCGTTTAAGTAGGATGAGGACCCTGGAACTAAGCCGGGATATTGCCAGGTGGAAACAGAGAGGGCTGCCTCGGTGGCGCAGTTGTAATGCGTATGCGTTACGATTGAGGCCAGCGCTGAGGTCTCGGGTTCGATCCCCGAGTCGGGTAAAAGTGATATTGGGTTTTTCTATTACGAAATGCTCAGTATCAACCTGGAGTCTGGAATTTGCGACCGGTATGGCGATAGGCCCGCTCAAGGGACGGAGATACGCTCGGCGAAAAGTGGGTGTACTGGGAACACCTCTGCCTATGCCTTCGGGGATTACAGGCGTGCGTATGAAGTGCGTATAATCTTCAATTCCGGATACAGGGTAATGATACCATAAAGGTACATAAATTACAATAATTCGATGTTTTGAGAGCTCTTGATAAAATATTAGGTAATTAATTTACGCTCCATTGGACAAATATTTCTTATTTATTCAAAAATAAAGCTATTATTTGCAATTTTTATTTCGTGCTTTCGATCTATTGAACGGAGCAGTCATAACTTAGTTTCAATAAAGTTGATTTCAGTTAGAATAGCAACAGTGTGCTTAACTTTAGCTTTCATGTTTCATAATGGCGACATTAAATCTTTCAATTAGTTATCGAGCGATCGTGATTGATTTGTTGGTTCGACAATAGATGCAGGTGAGAGAGATAGCGTCGGACTGGCGCGGCCGCAGGCGGATGGCGGCTGCTGACGGTACCGCGGAGCATTGTTCTCGACGCGGGACACTCGCCCCAATTACCCGAGACAAGGTAATTGCACAGATAACCCTCTATCGCCTCATCGCAGAACAAATTGAGCGGGAAATCGATCTGGCCCCTGCGACCACACTCTCACCGTTCGCCAATCGCGTGCATCTCCATCCCCTCCCAGCCGCTGATTGGTCACCAAAGCAGAACTCGCACGCGCCGCCGCACACAATGCTCTGAAATCTGAAACTTTGAAAGTGAGCCATTTTGGAATACCGCATTCGATCCGGCTCGAAGGACCACCGTGTCACGTGACCCCGCCACAACGATTGTTTTCATCGTGAACAATAACTTTAAACTACGTCATGAACTCAAGCAAATGGCCGACCATGGAAGAAAACAAAACACACTATAAAATATGAACAGGTTAATGGGACACCTTAATTAAAATGTAGTAAGAATTTAAAATATGATACTAAAATAGTGGGTAATGTTATTTTTATCGGGTTTTACGAGCGAGTTATGATAGTCCCGCATTTATTTGTGAGTAATCTAAACTAATTTAAGGCAAGAAAGCGACCGCGGTCGAGGCCGGGCGGGGACCCAATTAAACCACTTATCTACCGTCGAAAAGATAACCGACGGTCTAAGGACTCACGGAACTTATCGGGGCCTTTCTTTCTTTCAACGTCTTTAATTTTATTGTTTTGATAAAGAAAAAAACATGATGGATCGTGGGTTAGTTGGCGGCCTGGCCATAGTTATTGTAATGTACTAAACTTAAATTTATGTGGTTCACAATCCATTACGACTATCTTGCAATGTGTATTAATTTTTGTATTTATTACACATGCAAGTACTTTGCCTGAGAAACCGGTGAGGTACTGGGTTCAAATCCCAGGTCAGGCAACCACAATTTGTGTTAAAGTTATCAATTCGAAAAATCTCACATGAGCTGCCCGGGGTTTGTATTTGTGATCGATGGGCCGATTAGCGATGGCCTTCCCCCCCCCCCATATCCCAGAGTCTTGTGTCGTGGATATCAGGAACTACGGGAGACTTACGGTCTCAACACTCAGACTCAAAACAAATATTTGTGGATCAAATAAATATTTGTCTCGGTGCGGGACTCCAACCTGCGGCCTCACGTTTCATAGTCTACTCGTCCACTGCGCCACGGAAGATGTGAGGTAAAGATACGTCTTAGGTACGCCTAATTGTATAAAAATGATAAACACAACATATCTTTCGATGAAATTTTTTATGGCATTGGCCGGCAAACGAGCAAGTGGGTCACCTGATGGTAAGTGATCTCCACCGCCCATGTACGCCCACAATACTAAAAGATTCATGGGTGCGTTGCTGACCTTAAAGGAAAGGCATAATTAAGGGATTGGGAAGGGGAGGGGGTTTGGGCCTCCGGATATCTCACTCAACGCATGAAACGCAGCATTCTACTTTACGTCAGTTTTCTGTGAGACAGTGGCACAACCCCGGAGGTGTCGGCCCATTCATGCTCAACACAAAATTCATTACACCCCGGCTCTACTACTTCAACACTCTAATACAACTTCCAATCTCATCTCCTCACTTAGGTATCTGTGGGAACTCGCCAGCATACAAAACCTAACAAAACAGCTTAGTTAGGCAATAAAGATACCTATCTCACAGTTATGGACTCCTGGTACTGTCGTATAGCTGAATCAATGGCCAATTATCTACGTTGCCTTTACAGCGGCGTTGGGGGGGGGGGGGGGGGGGAGTGGCCCACCGGCGGCGACAGATTAGAGACAAAATAATTGTTATTATCGTAATGGACCAAGCAGTCTCGTTATTTACTGGGAATAAATAACGAGACGAGCAAGTCGCACGCCTGAGGGTAAGGTCTGCCCATAAATAAAAGCAACACCACAAAGAATTTTTTGAGGTATCCTGAGGCCCAAACCCCCTCTCCTTCCCAATCCCTTAATTATCCTTTTCCTTTAAGTTCGGCAACGCACTCATGATTCTTTTGGTATTGTGGGCGTACATGGGCGGTGGAGATCACTTACCATCAGGTGACCCACCTGCTCGTTTGCCGGCCTAGACCATAAAAAAAAGAATATTGAATTACAAAGCACTGCATAGAATTGGAATGCGCTCGCCACCCCCATATATAAAATATTTTATATATAAGTCTCTTAAATGACATCATTCACTAGTGTAAAATTGGTAAATCTTTTACATTATTGTAATATAGTCGTGTGTTATAATTTCTATTCGTCCCTTGTCGAAATGTTTTAAGTGAATAAAGCGCCGCATAACGACAATTCCGAACATCGGCGTCGTGACGTGTGACGCGTCGCTGTCACGGACAGTCAACACTTGCCCACTCAAACACACACTCAAATCAGTACCAGAAGGCCTCGTAATTTTAAATGTTCTACATATCATTCCGATCTAGTCTAAGGGTCAAGAAAGTTGCAAATGGCATTCTCCTAAACCAATAATCACGCTGTCACGGACAGTCAACACTTGCCCCGGGACACTCAAATCAGTACCAGGTCATTGACAAATGCCTACAAAATGTTATATGATCGCCTCATTGCTTTAGTGGCAGTGTATTTAGGGTATGAAACAGGTGATGTCCTGGGTTTATACGAGACCAGGCAACCACAATTATTTGTGTAGAATTTTGATATGGCCTGGATTGGCATTTAGCCTACATATGGCATTAGGCTTGCAATCACATCATGGGACGGATGTAAGCTGGACGAACTATGGGTATACTAATTGCAACTTCGCCTACCCCTTCTAAGTTACAGATACGAGCTTATGCATATTGCATTGGGTATAAATGGGTCCTTATTTAATTAAATGTCGAATGATGAAAAATTGGGACTAGCCCTCTAGCGTGTGATGTTTATAGGCGATTTTATAACGTCGTCGGCCAATATTGTGTAAACTCACTATCACTTTTGTGCAGTAAAGATAAATAACTTCGTCAGGATGTTCAAAAAGTTTAATAGTCTATTCACATTAAATGCAATATTATATTACTGTTCACAATTTATTACACTTGCTATGATTATTCACAATTCTAATCACACTCGGGCAGCGTTACCACGAAAGAGTTCTAAGCACGACTAAGTTCCCTCAACTAATAATGCGCCCGCATTCATACCTTAGCGATCACCTCGACCACATCTCAGTCTTATGATCTACCCGCTTTACATAGTTATTCCCTCGACTACCGTCACTAACACCAATAACGGTGCTATTACTAATATGAGGGTAACACTTGCTTTATATATTTATGCCTGGGCTATTTATTAGCTAACTTTTTGCCAAGTTAGAACTACTTATAGAATGTTGCCAAAACTCTTTGAATATAAGGTCCAGAGGGGCTAGCACGAATAACTTGCGAGAACGTATTCGTATTGAAATGTCTAAAAGCTGTTTGAACCTTCATACAAATGCTAGCGTTCTCCATTCGAATACTTATTCGTAAGTTGTTCGTGCTCGTCCCCTAGATATTTAATAGTTGTATGGTGTTAAGAACAACATCACATGATTTATAAAAAAAATGTATTCATTGTAATAAAAATCACATTAGCCTATAAAACGTAACACAATTAGAATTGATCTAAGATTGGAATGAATATTGTGCCTTATGAATATTGATTAACAACGTATCATTATATGTATACATATTCATGAGTCAGTAATTCGGTAGTGGTCTCCTTAGATACCAAACTAACGGAAATATATCGTGTATACATACGTGGCGCAGTTTTAATGCGTACGCGTTACGACTGAGGCTGATGCTGAGGTCTCGGGTTCGCTCCCCGGGTCGGGTAAAAGTGATATAGGATTTTTCTATTACGAAATGCTCAGTATCAGCCCGGAGTCTGGAATTGTGCCCGGTATGGCGATAGGCTCGCCCCCTGTCACATCATGGGACGGAGATACGCTCGGCGAAATGTGGGTGTACTGGTTACACCTTTGCCTACCCCTTCGGGGATTACAGACGTGAGTGCGTATGTATGTATGAATGTATATAATATATAAACAATATCCGTTTCCCACCATCACAAGGCAAGGCATTTTTTTGGATCTCTAATAATCTAATTAACCTCAAAAAAAGATATTTACGACATGACAAGCCACATGAAAGGTACAGACTAGTCGTCAGTGGCCAGAAATGTGATTTATCAGTGTTCGGACACTTCAAATGTAATGTAGTAGAGCCACGCTTTGAACTGTTTTGTTTATGGCATGAATGGACCGATTCGACCGAAGTACTACCATCTTACTGAAAACCAATGTGAAGACGCGGCTTTGCTGATGTGTTTCCTATGGTAAGTAAAAAAATACCATATTGCACCCTTATCCAATGGAGATCCTTTCCTTTAGAGTTGGTAACACACCCATAATTCTGGTATTATGGGTGGTAATGGGTAGTGGAAATCACCGTCATATGGTCCACTTCCTCAGTTGTTAGCTTTCATTCATAAAAAATCGGGCCAAGTACGAATATGACTCTACCAGCCCTCTGTATTTGACTTCATTTTCCTACTGTTTGTTAGGAATTTTTTGTCTCTTGATCTTTTATAGGTAAAATAGATGGATGTTTTGTAATAGAATTGTGTGTGCACCGTTTAGTAACAGAGCCATAATAACACAGTAGTTTCTCAGGGTTCAATGTAAGTGGTAAGGCCCGCGCTCGTTACCAGCCGGATGTGGAGATGGTTTTTATGAAATGATCAAAACATGGTCGTGTACCGAGCGCAAACAGGATGATTTATTAACAAATACCCAACAAATTAAATCGATTATACAGAAACGATTTAAAAAAAGCTAGCAATTCGAAGGAAAGCCAGTGTTTTATTAATGTGCGCATAATTTATTAATATTGGTAGAATATCAATTATATTTTGTTATATTATTTTAATAAACAGAAAACCGACATGAAGCGGCAATTTGCTGTTACGATTCGTATTGTGAGTAAGATTATTATCGGAGGCCCAAATCTCCTCCCCTTCATAAATGCAATCCTTTCCTGTAAAGCAAGCAAGCAACCATGAATCTTCTAGTATTGTTGGTTCTTATTGGCGGTAGAGATAATTTATCATCAGGTGATCTACTTGCTCGATTATTGACCTCTGCTATAAAAAGATAAAATAAAATAAATAAACAAATACACCCAACAGTCACACACATAATCCTGACCCCACACTAGGTTAAACCTGTATCGTGGGTATCAAGAACTACGAGGGACTTGCGGTCCCACAACACCCAGACCCGAGACAAATATTTGTGGATCAGACAAACATTTGTCAGGTGCGGGAATCGAACCCACGGCCTCACGCTTCGCAACCGGCTACTCGCCCGCTGCGCCACAGAGGCTGTCAAAGATATTTCGGGGATTCGATCCCCGCACCGAGTCGATCCGCAAACATGATTCCAGTTTAGATGTTATGACTTGTGTTCTTAATACCCACGATACCAGACATTTGCATGACTATTGATTTGGTTGAAAAATTCTTTCAGAATTTGAATATATAAAAGATAGCGTATTGCCAAAATAAAAATATTTTTATATTTAATGTCTTTGTCTAAAAGTAATATCTAAGATATCCAAAAATAATATTTGCATAACTCATTCATAATCCCTTACGTATAAAAGATGTAATTAAAAAAGACACAATATTACCCATAGTCTATGTGAGCACTTGTTCTTCCACACCCCGTACCGTCATTAACAATGCGGTCTTCGGTTACTTTACTTACAACAATACGCATTAATTGTATCACTATTGGGGGATCCTTTGTTTTTTTATGTCCATCGGGGTACTAATGATTCTGGACTATCATTGTGTTTGTGTGCGTGTCACAGCTGCGGCGAGTCGACATCAGGGGATCATAATCGTGGGGGTTGGACATCGGCCAGATAGCATTAATTAATGTAAAATCTATTACGCCTGTCAGATTTATTTTAAAAGCGTTTATAACTGACCGATCATTCCAGAAATCGCACACGTGGTATGCTCTTATATAATCAGGATATCATGTAGTGCCGAGAAGTATTCCATAGAACTTAGGTCATACAATCTTATAAAAGTCTTCATTGTGGCTGGAATGTTTAATTGGATAGGTTTTGTAAAGCGCAGATAGTCAAAAGTGTATTTGAGTACAAAAAATTAAGTACTAAGCATTTAACACCGGATGTATTCAACCTACGTATCGATAACAATTAAGATTTCATTCTGATAAATCGTGACATTTCTGTAACCTAAACATATAAAAATAAATGCGTAAGAATAATTAATTAAATCAATCATATTATTTTTTGTAAAATAAGCATATTTTCCCACAAATAGCGTTGTATCTAAATATATTCAATGTAAGTGAACCGGTTTGCACATTAATCTAGGTTCAAAAATGATTTCTATCGTGAGAAGATCAAGAAATCTGATCGTTTACTCGAGACATCACGTCTTCCTGCTTCTCTGCATTTGATATTTCCACAAAAAATATAAATGTGAGAATGTCACGCCAACAGCTCGCAATTTGTAACTTTCTATTGATATAATTTAAATTAACAGCCTCCGTTTCATTGCGCGCGACACTATATTTATATATATATTTATATCTTACTGAGGACTTGTATATTTAAATAATTATTATAATTTAATGCTTTGAATTTGTTACCCGATTTAAAGCCAATGAAGAGCTACCATATTGGGTCAGCGTATCTTATAGCAAAAGCAGAATGAAATCAATAAGATAGGATGTTCAGTACCTAGGTAAAATAATATTGTAATGCATGGTAGCGTCGCGCTGCGCTATAGACAGCGCGGCGTTTCATGCAGTCAGCTATATTACTTGACAAATATACTATACTATAAATATATACTATACAAATATTTTCTTAGGCAAGAGGCTAGCGAGCATTTGCATCACCTGATTGTAAGTGATACAATACCAACGGAATCAAGAGTGCGTTGTAGACCTTTGAAAGGAATATGAATTGGGATATGGTATTGAAAAGAGCATTAGGTGCGGAAATGTCCTTCATAGTGCGAAATGCAAGCTGCCACTTCTGCTGCCGGTTTATATGACACAGTGATTATCTTCATAATACGAAATACAACAGCAAGCTGCCATTTCTGCTGCTGTTTTATATGAGACAGTGATACTACCTTGGACGAGCCTTGGATACTGTAGAGAAAATTATCTACTACAAGGCTGAACCACTTAAAACTATTATATTTACTATCTAGGCTAGCACTGCTAATGCCAGACATTTATATGTATGAAACTTTTGAATTTCGATTGCCTTTAATTTTGACGATTTAAATCTCACTTCCCCTTCTTATCGATTATCGACAAACTTAACTAAACTTTATGTTTATAAAAACATTTAATATACTATGACCCCCAGTATAAGCCAGCTTAACACCCCAAACCGTCCATATGACACAAACAATATAATCGCCATCCCGTCGACATTGTCTCTTCATTAGCACAGATGCGCCGCATTAGAGTATGTAGGGGACCCCCATCCCGCCCTCGCAGGGGACGAATGAATTGTCCACCGTGATGTGCACTACACTTTACAAACAAATGGCTTAACAATAACTATCATTATAACAAATGGGATTAATAGAAAGCAATAAAAAATATGGGATGCAACTGTTTAATTTTAGAATTTGATACTCAAACGATGCTTAGGGAAACTTATTACTACGCCTAGATCGTCATCAGTCTGTCCAACATTAAAATGACTCTCTTTTTAAACTCTTTTTTATAATATATGGATTATTAAGGAGGATCTACTTTTTTCACCTACTTTTATCTCACTGGGGCCCAGTGTCCAGCCCTCTGCTAAGATATGGGTTTTGTGCCGTAGTTATCAGGAACTACGAGAAACTTACGGTCTCATAACACGCAGACCCGAGAGGAATATTTCTGGATCTAATAAGCATATACTTCAGTGCGGGATTCGAACCCCTGGCCTCTTACTTCACAGTCGCTTATTTTAAAAAGTCACGAGTATGGTGATTGTAGCCGTTAAGGACTTTTTTCAACATATTAGAGTGTAGGAAGCCGAGCCACTTCTTAATTTAAAAAAAATATTCAAATTAATTTTATTCAATTAAGATAAGCATATCCTCAATAATTTAATACATTAAAATACGGATCTAAAATGTGATACTTTATTTATATATTGTAATACGTTACGCGCTTTTAATTATAAGAAATAGAAGGTAAAGTCGACCTTGTTAATGATTACACGACTTCATAAATACTATCATGTATACCTAGGCAATAATTGTGGCGCAACATGTTTGGCAACAGCAACATGTGCGACAAATGACGTGCGTGATATTATTTGTCCAATAAGATAACGTTCCGTGTCACTGATCGGCTCTATTTTTTTATTCACAGACATAAGATGTTAAGTTGAATAATGCCTAGTCATTTTAATGGTTTCAATGTTCTTCAGGTTAAAATATAACAGTGCTTACACACTGCTGTTAGGCAGTAGATATATACAATGCAGTAGTACCTACCCAGATGAAATTTCGCTCATGAGAGATTTAGTAAATGTACATTGCGCGTCAAGTTTTTCCTCGTGAATATACCACTTAAATCATGACACAATATTTAATTTTGGTTTGATCACATTCCTCCATCGAGTCCGGTAATTGGTAGATGACTGATGATCACTGATCACACCGATAGCTCCATACAAAACTACAATCGTTAAGGAACAATAAAAAGGCACAGTCGCCCCGCACGCCGCGCTCCCCCACCCCACCCCCGCCCGCACCACTTCTCCGATAATCCCTAATCACTAGCTGTCAATTAAACAGGCACTGTAGTCTAGGACGAGCGGGGGTGAAGCTACGGCGCGGGGGACGGCCAGTGCGATCTTAATTAGAGATAGGTGCGCATGCGCCGATCACAATTTGAAGATATCTCAGTGGGTACAGGAGTTTCGAATTTGTTGGCTCACATCATAGATACGTATTGGAGATAGCGTGCACCGAACATGTTCTATAATTGGTTGGAGGTGACACCACACCATGCCGCGGTATACCGGACTATGCCGCCTAACCTAACCTAACCGATCCCACTAAATTACTCTACACTTATCGATTTGTTCGATACGAAATTAACGAGTGATTTATGAATTCTCTTATCTTGTGTAGTGAGATAGCGGCTCCAAACTTTCTCATTGTTAACTCTCTTAAGTCCGTCGTCCAATGGTCGCGTTAAACATTAGACGCTGGCGTCAGTAACACTTGGTATCTGTCAACAACCTACTAAATTTCAGCTTGACATCCAGCAACGCCTTACGTTAGTGACGTTATCGTCGAATGTCCTAGATTTACTTTAGTTAGTACTAACGCGCAGACGCGGCGTCAATGACGTCCAAGACACGGCTTTTGGGTGCCTACCTTTATAGTATGATATGTAGTGTCAATTTATTAGCTACAAGCTTCGAAGTACAGTATGTTTTTTACAACAACTCTGTTTTATATGATCACTTGTAGACTGAAGCCCCATTTTTGAATTTCTTGTTGAATCATTAGGACTCTTATTACAGTGTGGTTGTTTTATTACATACTAGTTTTACCGGAAACTCCGTTTTTGTGATTAGGTTTATCGGTACCCTTGGAATTTTGCCCCTAAACAATAAAAGAATGCACAGATTTTTGTCAGAAATCTTAACGCATGTGTCGACAACTGTATAAAGTTTTAACTCCTTCGGATAAATAATGTTCTTTTTTTTATTTGCTTGGATTACAAGACGAAAAAAAAACAAGACGAGCAGTTCCCTCGCCTGATGGTAAGCGTCACGCCTGTCTATAAACAGAAGCAACACTACACAGAACTCTGAATAACAAAGCACTGCATGACATTGGACTGCGCTCGTCATCCCGAGACATATGATGTTAAGTCTCATAACCCCCAGTAATTTCACTGGCTTCAATGTCCTTCAAACAGAAATTCAACAGTGCTTACACACTGCTTGGTGGTAGAAATATACAAAGTGGTGGTACTTACCGAGACGTCCTCTCGCATACGAGGGACCTACCACCTTGTAAAAGTTCTACAGCATAGAAGTTAAAAAAATATTCAGTCGTAAATAAATAAGATATCGGGACTGTGCTAAAAGTATAAGTTGTAACCGATTTAAAATTATTAGTGGCATGTCACATCACGTCAAGTTAGATCGCGCCTGCGCAGTGACGTCGCGTCGGTCGACGAGATTTGAACGCGCTCACTCGACCATTATTTACATATATTAACAGATTATATAACTAATAATATATTACATATACATACGCACTCACGCCTGTAATCCCCGAAGGGGTAGGCAGAGGTGTAACTACTCGTAGTACACCCACATTTCGCCGAGCGTATCTCCGTCCCACGATGTGATAGGGGACAAGCCTATCGCCATACCGGGCACAAATTCCAGACTCCAGTCTGATACTGAGAATTTCGTAATAGAAAAACCTAATACCACTTTACCCGACCCGGGGATTGAACCGGAGACCGCAGCGTTAGCCTCAATTGTAACGCGTACGCATTACAACTGCGCCACCGAGGCAGTCAGTAGTTATAAATATATTTTCTTGACAAAACTCTATAGCATGGTACTACCAAATCTAATATAGAGTAAGTAGTACTCGCATAATTTAGTTCCGGATGCGAATAAATTGTAACTTGCGCTTATTTTATATCCAATCGATATCTGCGCACTCGCCTGATTAGAGAGCGTACGATTTGCGTCTGAGTACAGCGACAACGTAGAACAATAAGCTTAAAGACGCCACATAGTTTAAGTGTTACATACAATTCGCATCGTGACGCATGAGTCGCGTCGGTCATGATTATATTGGCGAGTATTAATTAAGTGGTAGAGTTACGCTGTAGACAATTTTTGGTTACAAAACAAATGGGCCGGATTGACCAGGTTCTTACAGAATGCATTTCGTACGGGGTTGGCACTGCATCCATTATATTATTATTCTGGTATTGTGGATGTGCATGGGCGATGGAGACTCACTTGCTCGTTTGCAGGCCTCTGCTATAAGAAAGAAGAGTGAGTGAAGTAGTTTGGTTGGTCAACCCTAAAAATCAGGAGATGTCAGGGGTAAAAACAAAAGTTGATAGAGTACTTACAAAAGATTTACGAAACGCAGTTTGTTGAGAGCAGTATTGTAGCGTCTTTGTAAGTTTTTTGTCTATGGTGGACAGCGACGGTGGCCCACTCTCCCAAATTAATAGTCCCACGAGTGCGTGTGTGACGTGCAAGTGACCATAAAACTGGTTTCCTTCATATTTAATTAGTGGTATATTTGTTGCTCATGGCGGGGCCGGTGCGGGACGGCGTGCTGTTGTCGCGCAATAAACACCTCGCTTTCAGGTTAATCACCTAGTTTTAGAGCACTTGTGTCACCACGTTTGTGCGTGTGTTTAAATAGATCTGTCTGATCTGAGCTTTTAAATTGTTTATATTTGACAGCCTCCGTGGCGCAGCGGGCGAGTACCCGGTTGCGAAGCGTGAGGTCATGGGTTCGATTTCCGCACCTAGCCAAATGTTTGTCTGAATTACAAATATTTGTTTCGGGTCTGGGTGTTGTGGGACCGCAAGACCTCGTAGTTTCTGACACCCACGATACAGGTTTACCTAGTGTGTGGTCAGGACTATGTGTGACTGTTGGGTGTATTTATTTATTTTATTTATGTGACAGAAACTCATCAGCCGTCTTTAAGTCAATAGTGACAGACACACAAAGGCATTGTCTATAAACAGGCGTGAAAGAATGAGTTGAATTATCTATAGTACAAAGAATTAGCCGATTATGAGTTTACTATCTTATAGTAGTCACTTTGTCGTGCCAGGATAAAAAAAAATGATTTCGTACGCGATCGAGACAGGTAGACCGCGCCACTTGACGGAAGGCACACAATAAGTCAGCTTTATATGAAAAACAATCCGGGCAGCTCACGTGTGATGTTTCGTGTCGAAAAATCAAACACGAAAACACATCACTAATAATTATTATCCAATGAAGATTATTAGACATAAAGTCTAATATTAATTATTTTAGAGCACATTTATTTTATAAGTAGTTGTAAATAAATTCAGTCACTATACTTTTAAAGTGCATGCGACTTTGTAATATGGTACCTTTATGTCACAATATAAGTACAGATTGGTCGCTGAACGCTCGTGCCTTGTGGGCGGTCGCGGATCGCTCGTCGCCGCTCACCGCGCGGCTTCGGTTGCGCCCGCGCGGCAATCATGTAATTATATCATTCCACTCGGAGAAATCAAGCGCAATTCGCTATAAGATTTATTACCGCAGTTTTTTCAACCATCGCCGCCATTTATCTTGGACGAGCAGAGCGCGGCACGGTCTCGCCGCGGTCGTAGCGCAGTCGCGATGTTCGTGAGCGCTACATTAACTTAATTAAACTAATGAATTAGATTAACGGACGCCCGAGTTTGGCATACGACTGTTAGTTGCAGAGCTGTACAGAACTTCATGCCGATGTGTATCAGATTTGTGCACGTCTCGAGCCCGCCCGAGACAAATTAATTATCGCCTGCCGAACGTATTAATATCTGTCAGACGGACGGTCGGGGGCCACGAGCCTGAACATCTCTCAGTAAGAGAACGTATACCACACCGAGAACACTTCAAATCTAATTAATTAATGTATTTCACGATTTGTACTGTGATTTTCGTTGCACCCATGTAGCTTTGTAGTATAATGTGTATAATAAGGTTTATAAATCTGTTTATAAGTGGTAGATCCATGCTATAAACACTTTTGTCTTAAGCATGAACGGTTCGGCTCCACCGGGCTATTACCACTATCTTACAGAAAACCAATGTTGAGTGGCAGTTTTTTTTATTAGCTTGAGTGACGAAACGATCAGGTCGCTAGCCTGATGGTAAGTGCCATAAACAGAAGCAACACCACGCAGAACTTTGAATTACAAAGCACTGCACGGCACTGGATTGCGTTCGTCATCTCGAGACATAAGATGTTATTTTTTTTTTTTTTTAATTATCGGGTGGCTCACAGCTATCAATAATGGAAAACATATATATAACGAAGTGAATACAATAAGCCAATTACGAGCCACCGCAGATAGGATAGGTTAAGTCTCATAATGCCCAGTAATTTCACTGGCTAACACAACAGTGTTTACACACAGTTGCTTGGCGGCAGAAATAGACGGCGCGGTGGTATCAACTCAGACGGCCTCTCGCATATGAGGGACCTACCACCTTGTAAAGCTGTTTGCTGTTGCGTGAGTGATATTACCGGAAACACATTTTTTTTGTAGATTTGCATCCATGATTCTTCTGTAATTCGAACCTACTTGCCCAATTACGGGTATACTGTTAAATAAAGTTGGATAACCTCCAACCAGTGAAGTACCGACGTCGCAGTATTAATTGTATTATTCCTGTCACGGCAAAGTGATTACAGTGCATATCTGATAGTAAGTGCAGTGCAGTGCAGTCTCAGTATAATGTCAGCCGGCGACGGTCGCCACAATTATACAGACCTGAAGCCCCGTATACACTGCCCTACTGCTGGATACAGGCTTACTCTACTAATTAGAGGGGTTAAGCTTTAGTCCATCGTGCTGGTCTATGTGGATTGGTAGACTTAACATACCTCCGAAGCTTTTTTGGAATACAGTGAGGTTAGGTTGACAGCCTCCGTGGCGCAGCGGGCGAGTAGCCGGTTGCGAAGCGCGAGGCCGTGGGTTCGAATCCCGCACTTAGACAAATGTTTGTCTGATTCACAAATATTTGTCTTGGGTCTGGGTGTTGTGGGACCGCAAGTCCCTGGTAGTTCTTGATACCCACGATACAGGTTTACCTAGTGTGGGGTCAGGACTATGTGTGTGACTGTTATGTGTGTATTGAGGTTTCCTCGTGATTTTTATATTCACAGTTATAGCGAGCGATAACTAATAATGAATACATAATTTGGAAAAGTTAAAGATGTGAGCTGTGGGGCCTGGATTCGAACCGCGACATCCGTCTCAGCAGTCCTTTCCACTCCTTGCTAGACTATCGCCGCTTCACTAGATATTATCCAGGGAAGCTCTTGCTTATATATATCACTGTATAGTGTGGGTAAACCCACAGCTTGCACATAAATACGGCGGCATCGATACGCAGATAAACTGCGATCCATTTAGATAGCGCGCGGTAATTTCAACTCGTGCATCCGTAATCAACGTTTTCAACATAATCCCAATCGATATCTCATGAACTCTTTCACTGCACGCGACTACGGCCATGCCTCGTTGGTCTAGTGGCAGCATATGTTTCTACATATTATGCTGGGTAACGAAGTTCGATACCCAGGGAAAATAGTCATAGTATTAACGATTCCGTTTGAAAACTTATCTGCTTTTTCTTATAGCATATGCCAGCAACCGAGCAAGTGGGTCACCTGATGGTAAGTGATCTCCACCGCCCATGTACGCCCACAATACTTAAAGAATTATGGGTGCGTTGCCGACTTTAAAGGAAAGGAATAATTAAGGGATTGGGAAGGGGAGGGGGTTTGGACCTCCGGATATGGATCTCACTCACCGTACGAAACGCAGCAGCAAGCTACTTTACGTCGGTTTTCTGCTTGCTCTTTAATTATCCCTTTCCTTAAAAGTTGGAAATGCATCCTTTATTCTTTGGTATTATGATTGTTCATAGGCGGTGGAGATCACTTACCATCAGGCGATTCACTCGTTTGCAGACTTCTACTATAGAAAGACAGTTTTAACTAATATTTAGCATGAATCATGCATTTACCTCTATCTAGCCTAGTGGGAGATGTTTCAACATCGATCAGTAATTGGCATAACGTTATAATGTAACGGTGCGTCATATTTTACATACGCCATGCCAGACGCCAGTACGCTTCAAGTTTATAATCCGAATGCAATCGTGTGCACACACGTTTGCAAATCAATAACACCGTAGCGTGAGCGATGACTTTATACTTTCAATAGAAATATCATACAGTGTAAATAACTGCTTTGAATATCTTTATATGAAAAACCTAAAAAGGGATAGGATAATAAACCTCGTCATGAAGGAAAGTGAAATCCGCATAGATTATAACCGAACTTACCCATTATTTAATACCCCGATATCAAATGAAAAAACTATGTGTAATTTAAAAATGTTGAGAACAAAACAAACAAACACTACCTTCGAGTTAACCTGAAAAATATTCTATAATACAATGACATGATGTTTGATAACTCTCTAATGTCCGCATACCCGTATCTGTACGTAAACGCTTTATACATATTTAATGTTATTAGAAAGTGCATCAACACATTTCTTGTAGAGCAGTAGAGCGGCTCAGCTATCAGGTTGATTGATTATTAGCGACATCGATAAAGGAACACTGCTAGCTGACTACTTTCCTTCTTTCTTAAGGGCGTAAAATGTCCCTCTTCTCTATTTATTATAGAAAACTACAATAACTATTTAATGCAAACAAGCAAGGGGGTCACCTGATGGTAAGTGATCTGCACCCCTCATAAATATCCACAATACCTGAAGAATAATTGGCACGCTGTCGACCTATTAAAAAAAGAAAAAGAAAATAATAATAATAATACGTAACAATTATGGACTATTCCATAATAAAAATATTGTAATATTTATAGATACCCAGTGTATTTTAATGATGCTATGTATGTTATGTATACATTAGTTGATATGATTTCTATACATAAGTTTCTAACTATTTCATTTCAAAGGAAAGGGATCGGGATTTAGGCCTTCGGATATCTCTGAGTACTAAATGCTATTTTACTGTGGTAAAAGTGAATTTCCATTAACAAAATGACTTCCACGCGGGTAAAGCGAGCAAAACCTAGCGTAAAATATTCTAATTCAAGTCTATAATATAGTTGATCACGTGTTTCTATTTCTACATTAATTTGTTGATATTACCGCTCAATTAATCCACGTCTTTTTGTACAAAAAGGTCAAAACAACTTAACTATGAGCTACAATTTCGCTCACAAGTGACTGTACATAATGGGCATACTTAATGCCGCACTTAATCTATTTTAGAGGTACGTCCACATTTGTTACATTGCGACGCACCCAGAGGATATGGCTGTCTCATTTACATATGACATGACATTGCCAAATATTCGTTTCAATGAGGTGTCTGAACAGATCGCTTCGTGATATTAGATCGTACAATGTAACAACCATCCATACTTGTGTCTTCGTTAGGCTTATTTTACATAATCACAGAGTATCAGTGCGTCGAAATATCACAAATGTAGACCCACTTTAATAGGAGTGAAGCGTATCAGGGATAAAGAGCGTTTGATGTTTGTTTTGGCGCGAGATTAATGTCTGATGTAGGTGTTTTCTCTTTAATGACGTGAATATAGATGAGCCTATGATGGTAGACATTGACTAATCTAAAATTATAGGAGTTGCCCATCAACTACGAAACGTATTGCTTTCTAAATTGACCGGTATGATGGAACTGGGGAACTGAGCTGGAAATTAATGAATATTCCATTAATTTCGTTGGTGTTAAAACAGTTTATCGTTGCTTGAGACATACATAGACTTTGGACGCTTGGTTTCATATTAATGTTCCCCATAAAAATAAATAAATAAATAGGGACTAAGTTCAGATCGGCCAAGTTATTTCGCGCGTATTGTGATTTGACAAATACCTACAAACTAAGCCACTCAAGGAATAGACTGGTGCGGCACGACCGAGGTATTAAACCAGCGTCTAACAGAAGACCACTATACATAACATTTCTGATAAGTTTTGTGCAGTTTATTAGATTGAGTTAGTCCTAACCAGGTACCTGCCCATTTCCTTTTTTATTACTTAGCCTAGCCTATCCGTCTGTACGGCCTTTAAACGGCCCAACAGTGGGACAGCAGAATACAGAGCTGATATTATTATATCACTTAACTTTAAAGGGCTCGATCTTTTGAACTGTAACAGATAACCAGTTAAAATTTTCAATAAATATGTGTTGTAATGGTGACCCTAAAAACAGCGTAAGGTACAAAACACTCAGTGCGCGAGTTTGACTCTCACTTGGACAATATATTTTCTATTCCTCTTTCTTTGCAGCACACCCATGATTCCTCCTGTGCTGATTTTCTATGACGATGATCAATTACCATAAGGACTTATTGCTATTTGTCCTCTTTATAAAAAACTATCCACTATGAATCGGCCAGTACAGGGGGTGAGCAGGGCACGCGTGACCGCGTCGTTTCACTCGCGCACTAATTGGCGCATTTCCATATCGGGCGCGAACTTAATGATGATAATGTTGTGCCGAGACTTAACCCGTGCTCACCCCCGCTTACCCTGACCATACATTTACCCATAACAGTAACCGGAGGCAACTATGTTTTCTAATTATTAGGTAGTGTTTATTAGCCTTCCACTGATTTAAAAACCTTCAAATTTGAATGGGACTAACTTTGAACTATAACCTTGTCGAATAAAGAAAGAATCGTTAAAATTCGAGCACTCGGTGATAAGACATGCGTATATTAAAAGGAACAAAAAATACCTGCGTGTCGAATTGAGAACCGTCGCCACTTTTTGTCGGTCAAAAATTGTGTTCATATTGTATTTTTAATAACACATTTCATATGTACCTATTCAGCAGTAGGTATTCCAAAGTTCATTCTCATCTGATTGCTAGGAACTATACGTATCGACTCGTTGTGGACTTGACAAATATCGGTAATAAGTAGTTATAACGTATAATGTGCCCGCGCTGTTGAAAATCCAATCGTTTTGTATGTAATCTATGATTTGTGTCGACTACCGCGCCAGTCGCCGCTCTCTACAAATAAACAACTCGTAACTCCGGCATTAGTACCCCCTCCCCCTCCTACCACCTCTCCACACCGTCCCATCCCGCCTGCACTAAATTATACTTACATTTTTGTGTGTAAGAGATTTATCACAAAGAAATTAGCGTCGACAGCCGCAGGGCTTACAGGGTTAACACTGTTTGACCTGACCACTTATTACACTGTATTTTGGTGTAATCCTCGTATGTTAATATTGATCATTAGCCTTTAGTAGTTAGTAGAAGGCCGATGAACGAACGAGTCGGTCACCTGAATAAGAGGTATGATTTGCTGGCGGAAGGATACCTGATACATATTTGTATATGACTGGACAGCAACAGTGCGTTATTATATTTGATTTATTAGAAACACCATTAGATAATGCATAATACTTAACACAATATTATAAAAATCAAGTGAATATTAAATAAGGTTAGCTTACCTTTTAAAGGTATTCACGGACTACAAAAAAAAATATATGTTGAAAAACCAAACATAGTGCTTGGACCCGGCGACAGAGAGTAACTCCAGGCCGGTATAATTCCGTCGACCGTCGAGGAACGCAACCGTCTTCAACGACCGCCATTATATTTGGATTGCACTCCACTTACAGTAAAAGTCGGTTAAGGATGAAACAATGATCTGCCTCCCTATTGCCAGATGAAGGGAAGCAGGAGTTATGGTGTTAAAAAATATCAACTACCGTACAAAACCCAACAGCTATATACTTTATTACGTCAGTTTGATAATAGCACTACTCCGGACGATCCGACCCATTTCCGCAACAGACATCACTGTATACAGCGTACTTTACTACTTAAAATAAGCTATTTATGTGAAGTCAGACAAAATGAGTCACACCGGGCATTAATAAACCGTGTAACAACATAACTGTCGCACGAGAAATTACGCGCGTAATTATTGCCTGTATAAGGTACCGCGGAGATTTACTACGACGGGATGACCGTGTGTTCCGCCGCGCAATATACACTAGATAATAGAACAACATCACATGCATGAATGTATCACTTAAATACATCCGACGAACATAGTCCTGACTCTTGGCTGCACACTCGCATATAAGTCGTGTGTATCAACCACTACGAGGGACTTAAAGTGTTGTGACCCAGACCAGAAACAAATAGGTATTTAACATACAACATAATATAAGCTCGCACCTGTACCCCCGAAGGGCTAGGCAGAAATGCAATTAGTATACACACGGTTCGCCGAGCTTATTTCCGTCCCACAAGGAATGAACCGATATCCATACTGGAGACAACTTCAAATCTCGAGCAGCTTATGTGTTTCATACATACGCACTCACGCCTGTAATCCCCGAAGGGGTAGGCAGAGGTGTAACCAGTACACCCAAATTTCACCGAGCGTATCTTCGTCCCATAATGTGATAGGGGGCAAGCCTATCGCCATACCGGGCACAAATTCCAGACTCCGGGCTGATACTGAGTATTTCAATTTAGAAAAACCCAATACTATTTTACCCGACCCGGGGATCGAACCCGAGACCTCAGCGTTAGCTTAATCGTAACGCGTACGCATTACAACTACGCCACCGAGGCAGTCATGTGTTTCAAACTTGAAAAATATCGAATCTACCAGGTCCTAGCCTATTTATACTGCTACTAGATTAATTAAGTACATGGGCGGTGGAGACCACTTACCATCAGGTGACCCACTTGCTCGTTTGCCGGCCTTTTTTTAATAGCATAGGCCTATGCCATAAAAAAGTAAATACTTTTTTACCTACATTTCACTACTTGAAAATCCAAGTAGTGAAATGTGAGGGTCTATACTTTGATGTGAATGTGAAAGTGTACGTGTGCAGGCTACGATAAGCAAGCTATAAACAAGTCAGTGTGTGACCCGCGTGTGCTCACATCCATCTCGCCGAGCCTCGTTATCAACTGATGTCCGATGCTGAGTCGATACTCTTGTACGAGGATATTTATGCCGATGTCTCACCAATCAGTGATAAGACACACGCGCCAGTCAGGCTCACTATTCACGAAAGAGTGGCCTCGAAGGAAATTGCCTTATAGCTCTAGTAGCAACGTAATTAGGCTTAGAAACCATGACGCCCTAAGTTCAATCTCAACTTGGTTAATGACAATTTATGTTAGAGGTTTCGATTTGAAAGAAAACAAATATATGCATCACGTTAAGGACCGTTTTTTCGTCGGTTTAAAATCATACATGAGTTGCACAGAATTGGAATGTCTGCCTTGTGCGGCGTTAATCTCGCCATCTATCACATCATGGAACGGATAAAAGCTCGGTGCTCGGTAGGTGCACTAGTTGTAATCCTGTCTATCCCTTCAGGGACACATGCGTGAGCTTATTAAATGAGTAGCATCATAGACAGTGTAGACAATCTTGTCTACAGCATGAATGGGCCGGCTTGATCGGGTCACTACCACTATCTTATAGAAAGTCGACGTAAAGTAGCGGCTGGCTGCTGCGTTTCGTACGGTGAGTGAGATATCGTAGAGCCAAATCCCCTTCCAATCTCCTTAATTATCTCTTTACTTTAAGGTCGGCAACGCATCTATGATTCTTCTGGTATTGTGGGCGTTCATGAGAAGTGGAGATCACTTACCATACGGTGACCCACTTGTTCGTCTGCCAAACTATGCTATAAAGAAGTCGCCCAATCCACATTAGATTAACTTGATGAGTAACGCTTAACCGCCCTTATTGGTAAATGGGACCCTTGCCCAACAGTGGGGCATTATAATACAGGGTTATACAGGGCTGATATTAAGCCTTGTTTCCGTGAGGTGTGGGCCTTAGTTACCATGTCATGGTTCATTACCATACATATTTGTAATCCGATATTTATGACGCGCGCCCAATTTCTCGTCGCGTGTGTACACTGTAGACTGTCCGAGCTTATGTATTCCTATTAATGGGCAATTTGTTCCTACATTACACCGAATTAATCTGGATTGTTGTCCCAAAGCCGGTGTTAATGTGTTTCTCGAATTGTCGCCTCTCGTTAGAGGATTAACTGGCGAGTGTCACGACATGTTTGTGGAAACACGCAAGAATCGCTGTGTTGGGCGGCACGAGGCGGTGTGGTGGCACAAGTCAATAAACCTACATTACATATTACAATACTCTATATTACATCTCGACCGTCGATGGTATTACAGGATTCCCCTGCTCACCAAACTTAGACAGTGCTGTTAGTGCATAAGACACACATGTCATACACCCATTGGTTTTTAACCAACTTGAAATATTGGGAGTTTGTTAGGAGTGTAAGGCCAAATCCAGCCTCATCCGTACGTGGTACATTGTGCTGATCAACGGACGTTACAATGGCGAAATTTGGTTCCCGGTGAGGGTTGTGGATCAGACGGCGGGTTGCTCCTTATAATCCCAAATACCGTCAAATCTATGGTACGACAATGCGAACCAAGAAACGAAAAATGAAGAAAGGACGAAAAAAAATAATTAAGTTCCTAATTCGTCTGCATTTATAATTATATATTTATGTATGTTCACCAAATATAAAAAATAAATAAATAAATACACCCAACAGTCACACACATAGTCCTGACCCCACAGTAAGATACGAGTCTTGTGTCGTGGGTATCAGAAACTACGAGAGACTTTCGGTCTCACAACACCCAGACTCGAAACAAATATTTGTGGATCACACAAACATATGTCTCGGTGCGGGGATCGAACCCGCGGCCTCCCGTTTCACAGCCGGCTACTCGCCCGCTGCGCCACGGAGGCGGCGGTATGGACCAAATGTATTAATTATTTATTTTTGTACTCCATAGGATTTACTCCCTTGGTGGTCAATAAGTAAATTTGGTTAAGATCTAATTATTTTTTAAAGCAGTGGCCGGCAAGCAACCAAGTGAGTTACACAACAAGTTTACAATACATGAAGGATCATGGACGCTTGGAATCTGATGATGGAGTATGAAGAAATTTCGGAAACTCCTCACCAGATAACAACAAACGTACAGCGATTTGGGTTTTGAAGTTAGTTTTTAAAGTTTTTTTTTATATTACAGCTAGTTTTTGCTCGCGGTTCCGCCTGCATGAACGGCCTATTCCAGAGTAAAAAGTCTACGTCCTAATCCAGTTTATGGCCTGACTGTGTGCCAAATTTCATCCAAACCGTTCAAACTTTAGGGCCTGATAGACTAACAAACATCCACATTTAAAATAGTAGTATGATACTCTGCCAACGCATATTTTTGATCATTACGTATATTATTTTTAGATTAACTTAAAACTTAATCTGCGTTTCGTCTAAATCGACATATTATATATTATTACAATTGTTTTTTAATATATAAGCAAGTATATGTGGCGTCTTGAGAGCTGAACTCTGTGAGTTGTCGTATATGGTAATATGTTTCAATTAGGTGCACGTTATTTGCAATGCATGCGCTGACAGTGACGCACTGCCGCGCAGTGTGACGCAACTGTGTTGCGACTACAGATAACTGCAACGTATCCTACCATCATATAATTCAATCATGTTACAAATATAGCTAGCTAAGCTATAAATAACATAATTATCTATGTCTTATAATATCTAGGAATATAACCAGAGAAAATAAATGACACAATGCGTTCGTGAACAATGTGTAATCCAAACTAATTTCTTATTCATTATTAGTAAAACACACGCTAGATATAATACTCATACAAAATTGATACACTAACTATTTCTGAAGAAATGAAGAACGTTATCGAATTCACTCGTGGTTTGTCGTGTTTATATAACTTTTGAGTTTTGGTAATGGGAGAGAAGGAAGAGAGAAGGAGGTAGTGGGAGAGCTTATCGCAATATCATGCACAAATCCCGGGTAAATAATATTATTTTTCGAATTATGAATTCACATTTTAGATTTTCTGATCTGGAGAACTGTTTTTTTATTGCATAGGCCGACAAACGAGCAAATAGGTCACCTGATGGTAAGTAATCACCACCGCCCATGTACCCATCACACACACACTACACATCAAAATTTCGTCACACTACAAAAATAATTATGGGCGCATTGCCGACCTTAAAGGAAAGGGATAATTAAGGGATTGGGAAGGGGAGGGGAATTTGGGCCTCCGGATATCTGTTTTCTGTTATATATACTCGTCTCTACAGTACGATAAAATCTTTACTAAAATATAAATGATGCTTAAAACTTATTCTTAAAAAAAAAACAGATTAATTAAATGTTATCGTAATTTTAAGTAAATCGGCATTTTTTTTATTTAAGTACTATAGTTTTACACTAAAATATTGTATAAATATACTATTGTTAAATGTCATGTAATGAAATGTCCTCAACTATTTAGATTATTACTAAATACTGAATTCATTTACAGCGTTTGAGTGCGTTAGGGTTAGTAACAAGACCGAATGATCAAATTCACCGCAACAAAAGTAAAAACAAATAAAACATTCGTTTATTGGAACTAGTTTTATACCCGACATAAACTTAATAAGGTTATTGGAAATGTTGTGAAAGTCATAAATTACGTAGACTTCATAATATGTAAAGCTTGTGTGTGTATCGGCGCGGGTCGGCGAGGCGCGGCGCGGTGAAGGTATGAGCGGAGCCTGCGAACGGCGAGGGTTCGATTCCTAAAATTATGCAATAAATCAAATACTAATCATAATTAATGCTTTATAATACGCACATCTTGTTAACAGGGAAAAAAGTGGATAAAAATGGAAAAGTTAGTAAAAACATGTATAAAAATAATGGCGTTAGTACCTATATATACGGTGTAATTATGTGTTAAATGAGTAGTTACAATTACCGCCGGAGCGAGCGCCTTGTACGGCCACCGACGGTTTTTGCGCCTCGATGATTGAGCTCGGTAAGGCATAACCACCGCTTTACAATCACATGCCCGTTTGCTGAACATGACACTTATTTCACGAACACTAAGCGGTATGTGTCTACACTCTAATTTAACTAATCAATCCCGGTGAGACCGTGAGAGACTACCTTTGGCGACCATTCAAAATTACATTGGTGGACAAAATAATTGAAAGGCTCGTCAAAACAAAAACCATTTTTTTGTTAAGTTTAAATGTTACTTAAAGGTGACTGCTTCAGTGGCGAACTTGTAATGTGTACGCGTTACGACTGAAGCGGACGCTGAGGTCTAGTGTTCGATTCCTGGGTCGGGTGAAAGTGATATTGGGTTTTTCTATTACGAAATGTTTAGTATTAGCCCGGCGTCTGGAGTTGTGCCCGGTATGGCGATAGGCTCGCCCCCTATCACAACATGGTACGGAGATACGCTCGGCGAAATGTGGGTGTACTGGTTACACCTCTGCCTACCCCTTTGAGAATTACAGGCGTGTGTGCGTATGTATGTATGTTACTTAAATGATGTGTTGACTTGCTTACCATCAAGTGCAAAGTAATCACTTTACCAGGATAAAGAACTCACCTACACGAAATATTATTAACACCAAAACAACTTAAGAGACACGAAATTTCTAATCAGAAATCCAAAAATAATATAGAGCAGAGCTCATATCTGCGAGTAGTTTCGTCGAATGTTGCCGATTAATCGCACCATAAAACATAATTACAGCGGAGTTTGCAAAAACTTAATTGGGACATGAATAATAAATCGCTAAGTCTGACATTAATATTGATGAGCGCTCAACGGACAATACACGTACCGGGAAACAAGCACTTCGTTCGACTGTTCGGGTGTATGATAATCGATGATAAGGAACTTATTAAAGACGATCAACGGATAGTGTTATTTGCAGATGATACCTCACTTCTATTTAAACTGAAACGACAGCAACCTGTTACTGACGATGTAAATAATACTATTTCTAAAGTAGTGAACTGGTTTAATGTTAATAACCTATTTTTAAACGAGAATAAAACTAAGTGCGTTAGATTTGTGACACCAAATGTTAAACCCATTAAGACTAGCGTTATTATAAATGGAGAGGAGTTGAGCCTTGTGAACACCACCAAATTCTTGGGTATAACTTTAGACTCTAAGCTTCAATGGGGACCACATATAAACCAGTTGTCGAAAAGGATTACCTCTGCAGCTTACGCGGTCTACAAAATTCGCCAGTTAACTGATGTAGAAACAGCACGATTAGTATATTTTAGTTATTTTCATAGTGTAATGTCGTATGGCATTTTATTGTGGGGAAATGCTGCCGACATTCAAACTATCTTTGTGCTGCAGAAAAGAGCCATTCGATCAATTTACAATCTAAATCGTGGGCACTCGCTAAAGGATTTATTTAAAGAAATAAATATATTGACTGTCGCCTCTCAGAATATATATGAGAACCTGATGTATGTAAAAAAGAATATTAATTCTTTTACAACAAACAGCGACATTCATAAGATAAATACTAGAAATAAGAATAAACTGATATTGCCCATGACCAGACTTCAAAAAATTAGTAACTCTTTCAAGTGTCAAAGTATACGTTTCTACAACAAAATTCCAAGCCATATTCAACTATTAAGCCTTAATAAATTTAAATTATGTATTAAACTTAGGCTTTGCAAAAAAGGTTATTATAATGTGAAAGATTACTTGGAAGACAAAACAGCTTGGAATTGAGCCGCTCACTCCTTACAAAATTGACTGTACCTAGGTCTCTTCTTTTATATAATATATTGTTTAATATTGACTGCTCTATTGGCGCAATATTAGTATTTAAGGCAATACTGACATGTTGATTTTTTAAATTTTTATATCATTTATTAAATTTTTTGTTTTTTTTTTTGTGAGTGCGAGTGCCAAGTATGTCTGGTATACTCTTGGCCGTTTCTTAAAAAGGCCAATCCAGGAATTTCTGTACATTACACTCGCATAATTCTGTAAAACAATGTCTGGACATTAAAAGAGGCCGTAACCCATGAATTTGTTTCGGCATTTCTTCTCATGGCTAGCCCCGAAATGCCGTCTTAAATATAATGTAGCATATAAAATGATTGACATGTAAAAGTGATATTTATGATCCAATTTACAGAATAAATGATTTGAATTTGAATTTAGAATTTATAAAATCATTATGGCAGAAGTTTGAGGTATCTGATGATAATTATTTTTGAATTTTTGAGTGGTAGAGCCACGCTGTAACATGTCTACAGCACGCATGGGCTGGCTCTTTCGGGTCATTACCACTGTCTCACAGAAAACCGGCGTAAAGTAGCAGCTTGCTGCTGCTTTTCGTACGGTGAGTGAGATATCCGGAGGCACATACCCCCTCCCCTTCCCAATCTCTTAATTATCCCTTTCCTTTAAGGTCGGCAACGCACCCATAATTCTTTTAGTATTGTGGGTGTACATGGGCGGTGGAGATCACTTACCATCAGGTGATCCATTTGCTCGTTTGACGGCCTATACTATAAACAAAAATTGTTAACCATCAGATGTAAATACCTACCAGGTTAGGGGAATGTGGGCCTTCCTCATCTAGGAAATAAACTAGAATTTAGACGATGAGGAATTTTTTAAAATAGCAATCTCACTGACCGTAAAGTTTTTCTATCTTATAGTGTTACCACCCCGGTTGACAGGACCGGCTGCACCACGGCTTACAGAATACATATACATACGCACTCACGCCTGTAATCCCCGAAGGGGTAGGCAGAGGTGTAATCAGGACACCCACATTTCGCCGAGCGTATCTCCGTCCCACAAGGAGGAAGGACATAGGGAGCGAGCCTATCGCCACACCGGACACAAATTCCAGACTCCGGGCTGATACTGAGCATTTCGTAATAGAAAAACCCAATACCACTTTACCCGACCCGGGGACCGAACCCGAGACCTCGGCGTTAGCCTCAATCATAACGCGTACGCATTACAACTACGCCACCGAAGCAGTCTTACAGAACTATTTATTAATTAAACAACGCATGAGAGAATATGAAGGTTGATTCTTATATCGTACAAAATACTCGTGTTAAAGGATATGCAGGTGAGCCTGAAGTACAGAGATGCGGTGACCTGCCCTGCGTGTCACAGCCGGTGGTCCGCAAAAACCAATAAGTTGAAAATGGCGGTTGTGCTCGGGTGTTCCCGCTCGTCCCACCGCTCTCCACCCCTCGCTCGTTCGGTTATCTCCGACACATCTCATTAGTGCGCTTCGCTCGGAATCTAAATGAGAACCTCTCTACCAAAGACAGGAGTGGCGCAGTGTCGAAACTTCGCACTGTTTCTACCAACATTTTCTAGACAAAACTCATACATGCAATAAATTATTTTTTTATGTAATTTATAATGATATCAGCCCTATATATTGTCCTACTGCTGGGCACAGGCCTCCTCTACTAATGAGAGCGGTTAGGTCCACGTTAGCCTCCACGTTGGCCTAATGTTGATTGGTAATGGCACATACCTTTTAAATTCTTATGGAAAGTTCTCGAGTATGCAGATTACCTCGTCGTGGGTTTGATTCCCGCACCTAGACAAATGTTTGTCTGATTCACAAATATTTGTTTCGGGTCTAGGTGGGACCGCTAGTCCCTCGTAGTTCCTGATACCCATGATACAGGTTTACCTAGTGTGGGATCAGGACTATGTGTGTGACTATTGGGTGTATTTATTTCACCGTCCAAGCAAGGTAACGTATACGTAAGTTCTAAGAGTCTTCAGTTCAAACCCTAGACTGATTTTGCGGCAATCCATTCCCCTTCCCGCTAGGCTATCACTGCATTATTGAACAATGATTATAATGAATATTCAACTCAATATTAATCTTTTTGCAAGTTTGTCAATGAAACTCCATAACCCTATGTAAAACCTAATACAAATAAGATTAAATAATAATATATTATGGATTATGTAATCTAGACATAAGTGATAGTAGATTAGATAAGCGTGGTACTGTGTGCCGCGTGTGGTGGTTTTATGATCACCCTGCGCCGGCGCATAAACATGTCACGGATGTTCGCGAGTGAGCGAAGGACGCCGCGGAAACTGCATCGGGCGCTAATGGTTTACTGTTATACTAATATCTGAGCGGCTAGCACGGAAAACTATCGAAATCGTAATGTAAAGGTATCGAGGGCTCGATAGATAATTTGTTGTCGATGCCAGCTTGAATAACTTTTCGCAAGTTTTCCGTGCTAGCCCCTCAGATGGCGCGGCACTAGTTAATATACATAGCATAGAGTGACACATAACCTGGTACAGATTGTGTAATCAGTGCTTTACTCAGTATTGTTTTGAGTCCTAGAGCCGCACTGTCGCCAGTTGTGTTTTTTTATTTTAGCGAATAACGAAACAGATTACTCGCCTGATGGTAGGGACCACTCCTGCCCATAAGCAGAAGCAACACCACACATAACCTTAAAACCCTATTACGCTAAGAAATATACAGTCTGTATCTCCTACATTTCAAATACTCTAGCTTTTGAACCGTAAAAGGTAAATGATATTTTTTTTACAGAATATAATATGTGCCTAATACGAACATCCTATCAAGTAATAAAAAATAGAATATTTTTATCTAATTATTTATTACTATTTATTGGTACAAAACCCTCGATGCGCGACTCCGACTCGCACTTGGTCGGACGATACCGTAGCCGTCACGTCGCGTCGCGCGTTATGTACAATTCACGCTGTGCATTTTACGATAAACTAAAATGCTCAGGTCAATCGCCAGCTTAATGATAGCGATAAAAACATAATGACAACCGAAACAGCTGCGGCATTACAACCGCAAGCCGAAATAAAATCAACAGTTTATCCCTCATTACATACACATTACGAGCTATGCGGTGCTGTCGCGTATGGCTTTATGTCGTTTTGATGGTTCAAATATTTTTTATAGTAGACGTCTCGCAAGTGAATATGTGGGTGTAAAAATCAGAACTCTATTGTGGTTCGGGACACAGCGTAGAAGTATGCTGAGTGGTCACTTATACAGACATGACGTGCAACTATCAATAAAAAATAAAGGATATTGAAGCCAGTGAAGTTGCTGGCTATTATGAGACGAACGCAGTCCAATGCCATGCAGTGCTTTTTAATTCAAAGTTCTGTGTAGTGTTGCTTGTGTTTATGAACAGGCGTGGCGCTTACAATCAGGCGAGCGACCTGCTCGTCCGTCATTCAAGTCTCAGGTAGGAATAATGGGCTTCCTTATACATAATTGATAATCGTAGTAGATACTCTAGTAGGTATGTACTACCTATTCTGTGGTACTATTAAATAAAAATACACCCAACAGTCACACACATAGTCCTGACCCCACACGGTCCCACAACACCCAGACCCGAAACAAATCTGTGGATTAGACAAACATTTGTCTCGGTGTAGGAATCGAACCCACGGCCTCACGCTTCGCAGCCGGTTACTCGCCCACTGCGCCACTGAGGTTGTCATATGTCTATAGGATTATGTGTTGGTACTTGGTATTCACGACACAACACTTTTTTTTTTAGCTGAAGTCAGGACTATGTGTGATTGTTGGTTGTATTTTTTAACTCTAATAGCAACTTTTGAAACCATAAGCATCTCTAATCTACAGACAAATGCTTCTCTCCATAGTCCATACATTTTCATACAATTCTCATCTCAGTGTAGATGGAATGTGCAGTTTAGCTAATGGTTGGATTACAGAGTTCCGTTGAATGTTGGATACAATCTTGTTCCGCTGTTGATTGGCGTGCGTTGGGGCTGAGTATTGCGAGAAGAGAGGCCGGGGGCATTACGAATGCCCATTTCACTGTACACATGTACTGTTGCTTGCGACTGCGCACACTACAGCCTGACAGCGATACTAGCATATTGTAATCAGAGAAATGACGGTACTTTAAACATATTGCTTGATGCATGTGTCTCCGGAAGTACAACTAGTTCCCTGACGCGGCGAACTTATTTCAATCTCATGAAGTAGGTAATATTTAACTGGATTTTTTTGTTACTTCATTTTTGATTACAACAATTTAAGTTAAATTAGGTACTTTAAAATGCTCTAGATTTATGTTTTACACGCATCGTTTCAACATTTAGCTTAGTTTTACATGTGCTTCTTACTTAGCATTATTTTATATAATTTTACTGACCGCCAACCCTAAACTCAAACATTAGTGTAATTCGTGTCAACTCATGTCTCAGTATGTCCATTAATTAAAGAACACATTTTTGTGCAGCGGTTATTGGAGCAACTGCAGTTGACTGCGCGCAGCTGCACAATTTGGACTCGACACGCTGCACGATTGCTTAAATTAACACTTATGCGCCTCGCTTTTTAATCCATATTTTATTTTTAAGGGGGATCTCTAGGACCGAGGATTGATAAATGCGATCAGAAACATGTAGACTCTGTGATAGGGTTCCGTTACAACCCTTTGGGTACAGACTCCAAAGTTGGCGGTAGTTATGGATTTGTTTAATCACAAGACCTTTTGATAGATACTCATTCCTACTCCTAAAAAAGGCTTGAACTTTGTATAAGTTCAACGAACTAAAGGTGAAAAACCTGTCAATGAATAATAATTTGGCGCTAAAACAACGATACTTATGTTAAACATTATGCAGATTGGACGCTAGTGGCCATGTGTGGTTACATCGGCAAGGCTGATTAATGAGAAGTGTCGACGACACGCGGAGACACAGCGGCGACGCGTGGCCTATGGGCGCTGGGATGACCTCATCTAGGCTGGTCGCAACATACGTTTGGAACTGTTCTCAAGGTGCCGGCGCTCCACAGACGAACACCTGTTAATTAAATCCGTAGCTATACTTGACTGCCTCGGTGGCGCAGTTGTAATGCGTACGCGTTACGATTAAGCTAACGCTGAGGTCACGGGTTCGATCCCCAGGTCGGTTTACCAGGTGGTAGGTCCCTCGTTTGCGAGAGACCGGCTGGGTTGGTACCACCGCTTTGTCTATTTCTGCCACCAAGCAACAGTGTGTAAGCACTGTTGTGTTCCGGTGTGAAGGACATTGAAGCCAGTGTAATTACTGGGCATTATGAGACTTAACACCTTATGTCTCGGGGTGACGAGCGCAGTCCAGTGTCATACAGTGCTTTATTTAAAGTTCTGTGTGGCGTTGCTTCTGTTTATGAGCAGGCGTGACGCTTACCATCAGGCGAGCGACCTGCTCGTCTCGTCATTCAATCTAATAAAAAAAAAAGGTCGGGCAAAGTGGTATTGGATTTTTCTATTACGAAATGCTCAGTATCAGTCCGGAGTCTGGAATTTGTGCCCGGTATTGCGATAGGCTCGCCCTCTATCACATCGTGCGCCTGTGCGCTGCGCCTCGGGTTACCGACAAAGCTCTATGCAATGCAGATTGTATATATCAATATGTGAAGCCGTATTTTTAAATTGTAGTACAAAATGACATTTAACATCCCAAAAGAACAATTCTCGTATTTAACCGACACTGCGTATGAATTTTAACCGAACTGAGATTAGATTTTAATTTGACTATTGTATTCTATTCCCCTTTAAGTGTAGTCTGCTATCAATATAATCTCATCGCGATGTCATTGCAATCTCAATTCAGTTACAATTAGGTTGTTTATATAAGGATATGTGCCATTTAAAAATGTTAGCAGCATACCGTTTTGGATTCAGTCGACTTTTATTCTACTTTCGATCTCATTACGATCTATGTTCACATTTGGCGTTGAATATTGGTTTAAGAGAATACCATCTGCAACTATCTTGACATTCGAAATAGATCGGAATGATATTTTGAACATTTTAAATGATAAGAATTGGCCTCCAGGAGGCTACTGTGCTGTATCACCTATGTCTCAGCATACGTTTAGCTAATTTCTGTGTGTACTTTCCATCATTCGCTTCCACGTTCCGCGCTTTGTTTCCGCGTCATTTGCGATGTCGCCGACGCGTCTAGCACGAGTGTCGCCCACGCACACACACACGCACACACGCACACCTGTCGAGAGTTCAGCGCCAGGTGCATTACCGGCTCGTGACACCACTCACTATGACTTTATTAGTCATTTCATTAACGCATACGTCTTGGTAGAGTCGTACTATACAAGTTTTATCGACGGCATGAATGGATCAACTCGACTGGCATTGTCTTGACGAGATTTCAGCTTGATGTACATTAAAACAACGTAACATAATAGTTTTTCTCTCACATTTAATTCATTAGGGGCCCGGAGGCCCCATAGTCCCCCTTTCTTTCTTTTCCTCGCCTATCGAATATATTGCAATATTCCTCTGATATCAGGAGTGTTCAGGATCAGCAGATGTCACTTACTATTACGTCATTATATATTTGCTCGTTTGTCGACTTTTTTTATGCTTGCTGGTGTGTATTCACAGCAGATATATCAATAGTGAGAAAGAGCATACGGTGTATTTTTTTGTTGAGTCAAGTAAAATTCGGTAATCTATCGAAAAATCGAGTATGCAGGCGGACTCTGGCCCTAAGCCGGGATAACTTCTGATAGACAGAAAGAAGAAAGGCTATCGCTAAATACTCTGCCTTCGTCATATCGAACAAATATTGCGCCCCTTCCCTCTTCAGCGAAATCTTGAATCTGCACAAAGTATCAATGGCGTGCGGTAAGTAAAAACAGGACGCGCACTCGCAATCCTGAGCCGCAGTATATGTAACAATACCGGGTGATCGTTTATCGCGTAGTTAAACGTCGCGGCTGCGGTTGCCAGTTGCCACTAAATGTTTTTGCGTCGGACTTCGCATCCGCAACAATGTATTGTGAGCACTCTCAGACCACAGCCCCTCCCCGCCCTTCACCGTCTCTCCTCACGTATCCCGCTCTATACTCGCATACCTTCGGTAAACGATCGCCATGTAATAAGTCGTAGTGAATTCGTGATTAGTGATGTTACGACTGGCCTATGTGCGCCTGCAACGGGACGCTATGAGAGCACCATATTTTATTTAACTATGTATGCCATATGTAGATAAGTACACAAGTTTTGATGTTTTTTTTTTGGTATTAATTTTTTATAATGTACCGATCGATGTTATAAGAACGTTTGAATTTCCTGTTTGATAAATAAACAGATTTTATTTCATTTCTTTAAGGGTATACTATAAAACCGACGTGCATGTATGAAAAATTTAATGAGAGTGAATGAGGCCAAAGACCGTAAGGATCATAGCAAGCGGAAATCCGTTGGCTCTGTGTATGTATGTATACTATAAAAGTTTAATTATGTTTCCAACTGAACATAACCCACTGCTCTCTCAAATTTGATGCATTTTAGAAAAATATTTTTCATAAAAACGCCATGCAAGCTTATGCACAGAAAAAATATAATTTTACACAATATAACAATTCTATAGGTAATTAATTGTACGTCATTTTTGTGCTGTCTTGAGCATCACAGTAATCTGCGGAGTGTGTAGACGCGAGGTCGATTCCTGACATCCCGTTTTAAGTTTGAATAGAATAAGTCAATATGACATTAGCCGGCTGCGGACACAGCGCCGGTGGACAGTTCCAATGGAGGAAATAATTATAGGTGTCCTCATTAAGGCGGGATCGTGTGCGCCGGATTATCAACCGCTGTGTGAACAAACTGAGGCCGTGTATGGACCATCTACAAGCTGATGTGCACCTTATGTACACAGCGATAAGATGTAAGCAGAAACAACGGTATCTACACACGCTAAATGTTACATACAATAAGAAGCAAATGTGGCTTTATTTTAACTTGTTATGTCTGTATTTAAAACGATATGTATCTGGAGCGGAATCAATGACTGACTGTTACGGTATGTGTCATATTACGAAATGCTTAAACACTGCTTAAAAACTTATTTTCTTCGCGTATAACATCAAACTAGAATTGAGTTAATACTCAATTCTAGTTTTGTTTTAGTTGTGTTTAGTTGTGTTTTATCCATAATTTGTTGTACGTACTACAATTAAACATCAAATCAAAACTTTAATATTTAAAAACCACAAAGTAGGTAATGTTTAGACAGCCTCCGTGGCGCAGCGGGCGAGTAGCCGGTTGCGAAGACTGAGGCCGTGGGTTCGATTCCCGCACCTTGACAAATGTTTGTCTGATCCACAAATTTTTGTCTCGGGTCTGGGTGTTGTGGGACCGCAAGTCCCTCGTAGTTCTTGATACCCACGATACAGGTTTAACCTAGTGTGGGGTCAGGACTATGTGTGTGACTGTTGGGTGTATTTATTTATTTATTTATTTAATGTAGTAGAATTAAGTCTTTTAAAATAAACAAAAAAAAATTGTAATTTTTAAAAGATATTAAGTAAGATATTTTATAAGTCGACTGCCTCGGTGGCGCAGTTGTAATGCGTGCGCGTTACGATTGAGCCCAACGCTGAGGTCTCGGGTTCGATCCCCAGGTCGGGTAAAGTGGTATTGGGTTTTTCTATTACGAAATGCTCAGTATTAGCCCGGAGTCTGGAATTTGTGCCCGGTATGGCGATAGGCTCGCCCCCTATCACATAAGGGACGGAGATACGCTCGGCGAAATGTGGGTGTACTGGTTACACCTCTGCCTACCCCTTCGGGGATTACAGGCGTGAGCGGTATGTTTATAAATCGATTTTGAAGTTTTAGTTACACATTATTTTATTTATTTGTTTTATTTAGGGTTAATGGCAGTTATTGCTCTTAGCCTCTAATACAAAATCCAAATCGAGATACGTTTGCTGTTATCCATTGAGGAGTGTTCAGTTTTTCGTTATAATGGATATTACGAATAATATAGAGCTATCCTTTTGTTAACTCTATTTTTTTTAATCTTTCAACATTTATAAAGATATAATATATCTGTATATTAAGTATCCCTGATATCGATACATAATGAAATATAAACCCTGTCAATAAACGAGTGACGTCAAATCGAACACGTTGGTATCCTTTAGCTGACGACATCCGCCTGAGGATGCTCTGCGTCCTAATTCCCAAGCCCAGGGACGCTTATACATATCGGATGATATTAATTACTATTTACAGGTAGACACTGAATAGAGAGCGACTACGGGAGAGGAGAGGAATACCGTCAGTGCGGCGGGAGATTAGTCGTGACATGTGTGATGTCGGTCGATCAGTCGGCCGATAGGTCGGCCCGATTGATCAGTGTTATCGCGATCGAACACTCCCGTCACACGCCACAAATATAATTAATTGTTGGACGATATGTTTCGGGCCTGATGGTCGATAACGCCGCATTTAACATTGTTCGCGGACGTTTGTGTCGCTCCACTCATGAGTCAAAAAGTGTAACTGTGTCGAGAATTTTGACGTTTGTGTGGTAACATGGTATTGTTAAGCTAAATATTCAATTGATTTATTTATTACGTCTAATAAGTTCAATGACATAAGAGTTTTTACAATATATGCTTATATGTCTAAGGATCCTATCATACTGCATAGAATGGATTGGAGCAGCCATCGTCGATCTTCCATTTCCAATTTTTGTATGAATTACTCGTAATAAAAAATAAATAAATGGAACATGGTGATGGGTACGAGTATTCCGTCTCATTCTGTCGTAATATATCGGGGCCTTTACATTCCACGTAACTAAAGAGGAAATATTTTTTATTTTATTTTACACACTTCTTAAATAAATTTATTGGCGGACTTAGTGCCGGAGATGTCCTCCGACGCCCGGGCATTTCTCTAAAAAGTAAGATTTTTGGCTTTGGTTTTTTATTTATATGGCTTATATTTTTTTTCAATTTTTGCACGATATATCTTATTCATATCAAAGTTATATCACATAGAAACAGATTGATAGTGAAGGCCCAAAATTTACTCATTGGTTGAAAAGATATACCGTATTAAAAATTTTGATTACCAGCTAAATGAGATGGCACCAGATAAATGAGAAATAGAGCACATTTAAATGAGTAAATTTAACAAAAAATAATTATAGGGCGTTTTTTTATGCGTATTCTTAGTTTTAATTAATAAATCACATTTTCATTAATATAACAGTCTTTGTTTTTATTTGACATTATTTGAAAATCTGCATGTAGTAAGGTTTCACAAACGTAAACTCTATCCAATAAAACATTACGCTCGTTCATTAATTGTAATTTGACATTAATGGTCTTATTTTTTTATTTCTAATAATAAGGCATCAGGACAAAAATAATATCTTTAAATATAATTTTTTAAACTAATCTTTATACTTACCTAATAATTATGATCACAGTTTAATAGGAACAATCTACTCGAGGTACTTAGATAGTAATTTGGTAAAAATATGTCAAAAGTTAACATATCAGTTATCCTTATAGTCCAGTTATAACTTTAATAATCCAATTAAAAAATACTTAGATCCTCAACATCAGATTCATCTCCCCCAAATGGTATATTTATTAAATTCTCCAACATGTCATCATTACTTGACTTGCTAAGTCCCATTCATATATCTGTACCTACATTCTCCTTCCCATATTTTTTTTCTGTTTGCCTTCTTCTATTTTTAATGAATTATGTATCAAAGTATTTTAACTAGATGTTTTCTCGATTCTATGCCCTTTTGGGAC
This sequence comes from Mimas tiliae, assembly GCA_905332985.1. Lineage (NCBI taxonomy): Eukaryota > Metazoa > Arthropoda > Insecta > Lepidoptera > Sphingidae > Mimas > Mimas tiliae. The sequence continues at coordinate 15,572,944 of HG995257.1, forward strand.
ACACATCCTTTCTGCTTTCAGAATATTACCTAGTCCAATTTTGCTTTCGTAATAAGCTTATCTCTTTTGTAGATTCTCCTAATGGTACAACATCATACGTATTATTAGAAGGCAGTGTATAAAAATCTAAATGTTTTGCATGAGGACATAAAATAGCTTCTTCAGGACATGAATTTTCGCAACAGATTAACCTTCAAGCAGCAATTACATCTGAGTCAAACGTCCACACGATTTGATGCATTTTCATGCGACCAGGGAAGCCACTGATCTTTTGTGATAATAATAAATCTTTTTCATATACGTCGTATTCTGTTATTATCATTATAGCTACGCTACGGACGGTCTGAAAAACAGCATTCATAAAATCGTCATTGGCAATGATATCAAGTGACTTACAGACGTCATTACTTCACAAAAGCACGGCGGAAACTTACAGCGAATACATCATGAATCGAGTCAGTCATTACGTATCGAGGATTAATGTAGGTACTTAGCGAAAGCATGAGCCATAGAAATGATGCTTATGCGTTGGGACATTTTTTAAACTTATGTAAAAACGATCGTTTGTTATGAAATAAACTATTTTATGTTGAAAATTACAGGTATATTATTGAAGTACTGTTACACAGTGATTGATTTAAAAAAAATATTGTACATGTAATTTAAAAATGGTTAAAATTGTTAAGTTTTGGCATTGGGACGCGCCATATTAATTAGATTTTGCATGTTTATAATTTTTTCACTAAACTATTATAACACTTAGCGCAAAAATATACATAGGCCATAATAGAAAACTAATATAAGAGCACCATTTTATATAAATATAATCAAAAATGACTAATAAACATATGTTCTCTAACGAAAAACCTGCTTAATTCGGAGTTCAGAGAATTGCCCGCTCAAGTGGGCCTCAGAAGCGTCACCCTCACCCTTGGTCACTGCTGTTACGCTGGTCACCGTGCGGCCGTGCCGTGCAGCTACCGCGTGGGTTGCAGGGAGAGGCAGGGTCGGCAAGATATGTGAACTATCTCACAACTCACGTGTCATTGGTCAATCTATCAGCTGCGCAACTCATAAGTTTCTTCTCTGTTGTGCAAAACTTTACAATACAACATTGTATTACGATAACGCAAACAAATCGCACTTACAAAGAATTCATGTCGCATCACAACACACGATAAAATTCTAAAGTTGGAAAACTATTTTATAATGCATACGATTGTAGTCGTTGAATACCCATGTACATATACAATTTTTTATATTATTGACTGCCTCGGTGGCGCAGTTATTCTTCGATTTTCAATTCCCGGTTCGGGTAAAAGTGATATTGAGTTTTTCTATTACGAAATGCTCAGTATCAGTCGGGAGTCTGGAATTATGCCCGGTTTGGCGATAGGCTCGCCCCTTGACCTCGAAAACAAGCTCGGCGAAATGTGGTTGTACTGGTTACACCTCTGTTTACCCCTTCAGGGATTATAGGCGTGAATGCGTATGTATGTATGTATTAATGTGATTTTTTTCCCATAGCCGATTATGGGTATCAGACGGCGGGTCACCCCACATAATACCAAATCCCCGGTCATATCAAGATGGTTGAAGGTGGACCCTGGAATTACGCTGATAACTCTAGGTAGCAAAAATAAAGATATTATTACCCCAGTTATAAAAGCAGTATCATAAAAATTATAAGCTCATCTCCATATGACTGCGCTCATTCCAAAATGTATAATTAAGTATATCAGCTATAAATCAAACTACAGTTTGATTTATAGCTTATTACTTGGAGTAAATATTTTGAACAAACTTGCATTATTTAATGTTGATTAAATATAAAGATTCATCACTACAACACGAACTACCGTCAGCGGACAGGTGTATGTGGGAAGAGCAAGGGGGGGAGGAGGGGATTGTATGTCTGTGTACTTATTAATTAATTTATATTTGAATACAAAGCGCTCCTAACCAAACAGTGCGGGAATGTGCGCTGAGCTGCGGGACCGGGGCAGAGCGCAGGCGCAGGTAGCTGCCCGATACCATCGCCTCCACATAAATCCGACCACATGGAATTTAATTAAATATTTTAAATGGAGCTCGTTAGGTGCTCGTCCCGCGTCTCCTCCACGCTACTCACGGACCACGGTCACCTCAAACTCACTCAACAAACGGAGGTGTCACTCACACACTGTCACATGCTTTTTAACAAATTCAAACTATATAAATAACACAATAATTTCAAATAGAATTTCACAGAATGAATTGGTCGTAAGAAGTCTTCGACCCGCTTTATTATTCGGCTGATACCAAATTATAAACACGAAGGATAAGCTACAACCAGTTTGTGTAGTCGAACAGACTACGGACGCGCTTTCGTATGTCGACTGACCGCTTTAATTCCGACCATCGCGCATCGTATATGCGCCCGTTGATGTCTTTTACTAGCAACTAACGCGGCGCATCACTCACTGATTGATGAATAAAATTTACAAGGAACTATATTATGTTATGTCATAGATTATTCTATTCGCACTTATTTCACTTAATCCCTACATATAAGTGTATTCTAATCTACATATAAGAGTATAAAATTTCGAATGATGGCATTTTGAATAATACTTATTATTTTGTAGTTTTGTACCCAATATGTCGTTGTGTCAGTAACTCACAGCAGCTGCAGCTGCAGGTACCTCAAAGGGCCAAAATAAGGTTTTTTCTATAAAATACCTGCGTAGTTCGTAATAGTGTATTCAAGAAGTATTATGATTGGAAACGGTGAGGTGCGCGTCTCGTATTTGTAACATCTCTAAATAATAACGAAGTACTTAGCAAGCCTCCTGTCAGACGAGTTGTTGATCTATTTGACGCGCCTTCTTTACTATGGGAACAATTTTAATCAGTTAATGAATAGTTAACTTAATATAGCTTCGGGCAGTTGTTGTACATAACATAAACTCACGCCTGTATCCTCATGGGTATAGGTAAAGGTACAACTACACCCATGGCTTTCCGAGCTTATTTACATCTCATTTGATAGGGGGCGACACTATCGCAATATTGGGCATTAATTCCAATCCCGGCCAATTCATGTGTGATTTTACTGAATCACAAAAAATGCTGCGACTGCCTCGGTGGCGCAGTTGTAATGTGTACGCGTTACCACTGAGGCTGACGCTGAGGTCTCGGGTCGGGTAAAAGTGATGTTGGGATTTTCTGTTACGAAATGCTCAGTATCAGTCCGAAATCTGGAATTTGTGCCTAGTGTGGCGATAGGCTCGCCCCCTATGACATCATGGGACGGAAATACGCTCGGCAAAATGTGAGTGTACTCGTTACACCTCTGCCTACCCTTACCCAGGGAATACAGGCGTGAGTGCGTATGTATATTAAAAAAACCGATTGTTCAATTGGGTTTGAACCTAATTCCTCGCCGGTTTCTCAGCCTGAGTACGCTGCCATTAAACAAATATTTCTGGTTTATATTTTAATTAAAGAAATCACGACTTAACTGGCAGTATAATGGTCTCAGCTGTGTTCTGCGGTTTCACTCTGTGAGTCACGTGTGAGTCACGTGTGACACAAACTGAGCAGACATAAATAAGTGAATCTCCAGTATTTAATCACAAGGTGACTCAATGGATCGGGTGAATAGGGTAGGTTGTGAATCCAGAGGTCACGGAATATATTCCCATAATGATATTATTGTTTGTGTGATCCGCTAATTTTAAAGGGATATTATGAGACCGTAAGTCCCTCGTAGATGATTCCTTCGACAAAATACTTGTATCTGGGATCAGGTCATAGTGACTGTGTGACTGTTGGATATATTTAGGGTGTCTATGTTTGTAGGTGGGCAATGATGACGTCACAGGGAGCGCGGGAGCGCGGGAGCGCGCCGTTGTGTTCGCAACTCGATTAGCGTCGGTAGTTTGTTCACACATATGTATTTCGCTCGCTCCTGCGCCTGCGCCGCGGTGTCGGGTGTCGTGGGCTTTACAAGCGCTCTCCGATGAGAGTATCAGTATGACATTACTTGTCAGCGACCTACGACAATCCAAGCGCTTGATATTTACTTGTCACAGCTCGGCTTATCGCTACGCTTCGCTCATCTCTAACTATAAAATACATTTTTGTATTGTTGATAATTAATGTAATTGGTTAATAAATTTTAATCGATTTAATCAAATAAATGAAACGGGCAGTGAACTATATACATGCGCACTGACGCCTGTAATCCCTGAAGAGCCTACCCCTTGAGGTATATCCAGTACCGCCACATTTCGCCGAACTTATTTGAAAATTTGTCCTTCTGGTCCATTGCCCATAATATCCATTGCTCTTGATAGCCAGGCCATTTGTACTTCAACAGTTATTAGTATTACTATGTGAAAGGGAGAGAGTCAACCAAAGCATCAATGCGTTATCTCATTCACTCATGAGTTCACGGCAGTAAAAAAATGGTGCCATAATGTGAGGCGCATATTTACCCATCGATCGGAATACATCAGAATACAATCCAAATATCTGTGGAGCCCCAAATATTCCGTAAAAAACTAATATCAAACAGTGTCCCACGATTGTCGGCCGAGATATTTGTCCGCGACCATAAGATACGAGGGTGCTGAGAGCCGAGTGACGCCACACGAGTAACATTCCGTTTGGGTTTATTTACAAATAAACCATTCTTGTTTTCGATATCCATACATCTTATGTACTCACTGCCCGCGCCACTGACTCCAGACAAATTGTGTAATTATAAAGTAAATACGATGTTCGCGATTATTATGCATGTGTGTGCGTGCGTGTGTAAAGGTAATCAGCGCCGGGGGCCGGTTCCCGGCGGCGCAGCGCAGCGCAGCGTTGGCGCCTTTTTGCCGAAACTGCGCCGACTCACATAAATCCGCAAGAGTGGCGCGGGGTGCGGGCGGAAGGGATCACAAACCGAATAACCGGCTCATTAAAATACCTAAAACAGAATCCCGATCTTATAATAAAGAGGCTGTCCGACGCGCTCGTGAGAAACGACAACTAATTAAAGGAGAGGAAAAAACAACGGTCGAGTATCCGCGACGAAACCGCCTCGGCCGCGACCGACGCTGACTCACAACACTCCCGCGACCTGCTCACTGCTCATTAACATACTCCTGTACAGACAAGAGGCAGGATTGACGCGAGTCAGTGGTGTCGTCTTGGGAACATCGGTTAGTCCGAGATATTCAACCCGTCACGCGTCAATTGGGGATAATTACAGTGCATGTTCCATCTAATGAATAACACACGCTCGAGTGTCCCGGATCGCCCTGCTCCGCCTCGGCGACCCGCCGTCTGCCATGCGACGGCGTGACGTGACGCGCACATGACACGTGACATTGCTGTCACATCACTGACGTCACACGTTCAGTTGCGTGACGTTGTTTCCATGTTTTTGTGACTCTGTGTAATCACAGGATCCTCACAGTAGCAGTAAGCCGTGCCCCATAAATGCGGATGACGTAATGGATATCCAAAATCTTACATTTGAGGATCGACAAGCTCTCGGAGGCTGTTGCCAAAAGTTAGTTGTCAGAATATTACAGTTGAAGCCCTAATAATGATTCATTGATTGACCACTGTCATGTATATGAACAATACTAACTAAACAATAGTGTGAGCATGCATCTCCGATACGTGCATATGTGTGTGTGTAGTATGTAGATACTGCTCTGTATAATTTGTTTATACTCGTATCGGTAAAGCGCCCCTCGCTACATTCCCGCGCGCGCTGCTCCGCACACCGCACATACTCCGCCGCGCGCACAATTTGCCGCCAGCGAATAAGTTATGCATTTATTAAGTCTTGGGGGTTTGTTTTTAATTTCCAGAACTTAACCCTACTCAACAGATACATAGCTGCAGTACTCGCGCAGCTACTCACGGCGTAAAGGAATATGTTAAGTACCTCCTCAGTATAATATTTGATACTCTCTGTACCATCTTATGTAATAAGTGTAAAGTGTCTAAACAGCAACTTTCGCAACCCAAAATAATTTTGCGTGTGGAAGAACCACACTGTAGATAGTTTTGCCTACAGCATGAATGGTCCAGCTCAACCGAGTCGTTAACACTGTCTCACAGAAAATTGACGTAAAGTAGCTGCTTGCTGCTGCGTTTCACATGGTGAATAAGATATCCCTCCGGGCCTCCGCCCAATCCCGTTCCCAATCCCTTTCCTTTAAGGTCGGCAACGCGCCCATAATTCTTCTAGTATTGTGGGTGTATATGGGCGGAGATGTGGTGGAGATCACTTACCATTAGTTGATCCCCTTTCGCGATTGCTGGCTATGGTATAAAATAAATTTGCTGCCCATGGTATGACATTGTTGACATACGAATGATATGGTAATCTACCAAGCCATATTTGACCAGACTGTCTTGTGGTACTATTTCCAGTACCCCTTCCTATAGAGTGAAGGCAGGACTTTGCTCTACGGAAAGAAATAGCAGGCTAATATTTCATGTAACAAGTAATACCCGACTAAAAATATGGAGGTTACAAGTTAAGCCTTTCTGTCTGACTACCCGTCTGTCTGTCTATCCGTCTGTAGCATGGAAGCTGGTAAGTTTGATCTGGTTTTAGCTATCTTTGAAGAAAATCTGTTGAGCTATTTTTTTTCTTATTGATCGTCATGAGTTTTTTATTTAACGGTTAGGTTATTCATCGCATTACCTGCACAATTTTTACGTTACGTTTGAACCGCAGCAGCTTCATAGGAGCCGCCGATACGATCTGAAGGAAGTGGTGCAGTGCAATGACAACGCGTCGATGGCACAGTGATGGTACGGTGACGGCGCGGCGCGGAGACATCGGTCGCCAGCCGCGGCAGCACAGCCTGCATATTCATGAGCGTTTCAATAGAGCTCGCCGCCGAGATTAGATGTTATCAGTCGAAGCGCGGTGACGTTGTTGATCCGCCGCGCCGTTATATATACCAACCGTGCTTACTACACCGGCGGAGAAGACACCTGGGTGAAGCTGCTGCACCGATATCTACACTAGTACACATTCTGCTAATTTATAGTCTGTTTTTCCAATAACAAAACTTGTGTGTACTGTTGGCTAACTGTAGAAAATTCCAAGTAACATTATTTAGATAACTTATTTTTATTATTTAAATTACTATACGAGCAAGTCGCTCGCCTGACGGTCAGTGCCATGCCTACCGATAAACACATTACTGACTGCAATGTGTTTGTCGCCCCAATATATATGTTAAGTCTCAAAACGCACAGTAATTTGACTGGCTTCAATGTCTTTCACTCCGGAACATAACAGTGTATGCAGGATAAGACAAAGCTGAGGACAGTGGAATAGATATTGAAATAGCTAATGAAAACTCACGCACTTCTTCAGATTATACACTACTTACGTAAAAGCTTAAACTTTAAATTGAAATAATATGTTTGTTATGTTGTCATTAAGATATTAATCCGAGAGGGGTGTGGTGCGCGGCGTGGGTAGTCGGCGGCTTCTCATTCGGTCCGGGCGCGCGGCTGTCGGTTCGATTCCGCGCGATTAGACACGTCATCGCCGTATATTGGATTATCCGGCAGTCACGCCGCCTGTCACGTGACGCGGCGGCGAGGCGGCGCAGCGACCTCTGCAACATAACACTCCTTGTAATCGGCTCATTCTGAAAAGATCGGTCAAACTCGGAGCGGACTCTGATCCGCAAGAAATATACTTTCTGATATCATAACCCCTGAACCATTCGTATATTATTTTACGATGTAGTAGTGTCGGAGTCATATCGCTATGTGGTCGATATTTTGTACAGGCAGATAATGAGGCCGCCTCGCTATAAACTGTGGTTAACCTGGTGGTAGGGCCATCGATTGTGAGAGGCCGTCTCGGTTGGTATCACCACTCTGTCTATTTCTGCCGCTAAACAGCAGTGTATAAGCACTGTTTGGTTTGAAGGATATTAAAGCCAGTGAAATAATTGGGCATTATGAGACTTAACATCTGAAGTCTGGGGGTCACAAGCCCAGCCCAATGCCCCGAGTGCTTTGTATTTAAAGGTTCTGTGTGGTGTTGCTTCTGTTTACGGACAGGCATAGCGCTTACCATCAGATGAGCAGCCTGCTCGTGTCAACACTCAGTGTGTTTTTTTTATTTTTTTATTAGCTTGAATGACGAGACGAGCAAGTCGCTCGCCTGATGGTAAGCGCCACGCCTGCTCATAAACAGAAGCAACGCCACACAGAACTTTCAATAACAAAGTCCTGCATGACACTGGACTGCGGTCGTCACCCCGAGACATAAGGTGTTAAGTCTCATAATGCCCAGTAATTTCTCTGGCTTCAATGTCCTTCAAACCGGAACACAACAGTGCTTACACACTGTTGCTTGGTGGCAGAAACAGACAAAGCGGTGGTACCAACCCAGCCGGCCTCTCGCAAACGAGGGACCTACCACCTTGTTATGTAATAATAATACCTAGCTCGTCTGTTCATCATCATAACAGAGCCTTAATGAGCATTTTATTGCGTCCCCCGCCCCTCGCCCTTCACCCTTCGCAGTCCTGTCGATGGTTAATTTAATCGCCTGTCGTAAAACCCGCGGTACTAACTAGACGTGTTCCATAAATCAAATGAATCACCCACGACCGCCCTCTGGAGTGTAGGAACAGGTCACAAGCGTCACTCCTGCAGTCCCGGGCACATAGCACTGTAAACGCTGTGGTAGAGCCCCACCGCGCAGATTTCGCTTTCTATTTTCAATGACATTGTCAGAAGCCCAACAAAGTTTTCACGAGTGGTAGAGCCACAGTTTTTTCTACAGCATGAATGGGTCGGCTCGTCCGGGTCGTTACCACTATCTCACAGAAAACCGACGTAAAGTAGCAGCGTGCTGCTGCGTTCCGTACGGTGAGTGAGATATCCGGAGGCCCAAATCCCCCTCCCCTTCCCAATCCCTTAATTATCCCTTTCCTTTAAGGTTGGCAACACGCCCATGACTTTTGGTATTTTGGGCGTACATAGGTGGTGGAGATCACTTACCATCAGGTGACCCACTTGTTTGCCGGCCTATGCAATAAAAAAAATAAAAAAAAACCTCTCATTAATCAGCTCCGTGGCGCAGCGGGCGAGTAGTCGGCTGCGAAGCGAGAGGCCGTGGGTTCGATTCCCACACCGAGACAAATGTTTGTGTGAACCACAAATATTGGTCTCGTGTCTGGGTGTTGTGGGACCGCAAGTCCCTCGTAGTTCCTGATACCCACGACACAGGTTTACCTAGTGTGGGGTCAGGACTATGTGTGTGACTGTTGGGTGTATTATATTATTATAAATTAATAGAGACGAGTAAAAGCACATGTTTAGCAAAATGGGAATGTCATTCGTTGAATGGACATACATACAGTGATTACATGACATACACGGTCGTATTATATTGTAGTGTACGCGATGATAGCGATGCAGCGCAGCGACGGAGCTCAGCCACATCTCGCTACAACAAATTCAATTTGTACCGTTTAGCGTGCACCTCTACAACCCTCGCCCCCGCCCTCCTTACCCTCCTCCTCCTTCCCCACTCACCTCCGCGCACTACAGCCAGTCACGCTGGACCGAATTGGGTCTGATCAGTTCTGCCGCAAAAACTCGATTTAATTATCGTGGTCTATTATATGCAGAGAGTCGACGCGTTAACACTCAACACCAAGCGTTGTACTGTAACCGTTTTACTAATAACAACAGTATCAGCCCTGTACTAAATTATCCCTTTGTCGGGTACGAGCCACCTCTGCTATGAATGAGGCAGGCCTTTTGTCCATCATGTTGGACTAATGTTGGTAGACTTTACATACTTTCGCATATGAAGAACTCTCAAATACACTTCACGATATTTCTTCACTATAAAAACGAACAAAAATAACAACAAATACACTCGCAACTTCACAAAGCAAATGTGTTTACCTTGGGATTGAATTTGAGACCTTCGTCTCGGCATTCCGTACCTTTTTCGCGAAGCTATCGCTGTTTACTGGTATCTGGTGGAAAATGAACCGCATTGTCGGTTGCTGAATACGCTGGACGCGATGTAGAAACAAAGACAGAGTCCTGCCAGTATGTCCACCTGGATTCTGTACAAAAATGATCTGGTGAGCGAACAACTGAGTGTTTAGTATTTCCTCCTATGACATGGGATCGTTTAAACGCAGTGTGAAGAAGCAATTAAGCAGGCCGGCATAATTCTGCCGATCTACGATAGATACAGTGTCTATCGTTGGTCGACAGTATTCATGGATTGCCCTACACTTACCATCAGGTGTAGCGTAGTCACTTTGCCGAGCCAGGATAAAAAATAAAATCAAAATTGTATTATGAAGCAAATTCACTCAGTTGTCAACATCATCATTGATGTCGCAATATACACTTTGTGTTTGTAAGTTAATACTGAGAAGGCAACATCATTCTGAGATTTTTCAGCTGATTTGCTTTTGACTTGCACGCCGCAGACATCGTCGACTCTCGTTTCATCCAAAAGACACCAGTAAACGAGTGTTTACATGGAGCGAGCACAGGCGCGACATCGAATGTGTCGATGATTCTGTGCCTGCGCGACTCCATCCAATTCACGTGTACATGGATGTGGAATCCTGTCGGTATAACTAAATGTCCGTTTAGCGATGTTGTGGCGCTGGAGAGGCGAGATGTCGGGGGTTGTGGCGGGGCGGCGGGGGTGGCGGGATGGCGGGGTGTTGCAGGCGGGGTCGTCGCCCGCAGCGCGGCGCAGGTGCCTGCTCCCGGCAGCCTCGCTGACATAACAGCGCTCGAGCCTGCGCTCTCGACTGGTTCCCGATGATCCCGCGCCCGCTCCCGCTCCCGCTCCCACCTCCGCCACCTCTCCCGCTGTCCCGTAGCTTTTTATTGTATCGGATGTGCACCGCCGCGGCCCGCGAGGATGCCTGCGAGTGAAGGGCGAGGGGCGGGAGGGGGGTAGGTCAGTCCTGTTCGGAAAAATCTCAGCCTCGGGCCGCACTCAACGCACCCGATTGATCGTTAATTATTTTAGTATGAATTGAAGTGAATGCGTCCCGATGTCTTCGAGTTAAACTAGAGTCGTCCCAATATGCACCAGAAGTATTGTTATTACCTAACTGTAATTGTCAAATTATTTCTACATGTTAGTATCATTTGTTTTTAGATCCTGAGATAATTAATTGGGTGGTAAAACCACGCTGTGGACACTTTTGTATACCGCATCCCCCTTCCCTTCCCAATCCCTTAATTATCCCTTTCCCATACCATTTTTCTCTTACCATCAGGTGACCCAGGCCTATGATAAAAAAAAGATAATTCATCAAAAAGTTTTATGTTAAAGCGTAAACCAGATCAACTGACACTGTACGAGTATCACTGTTCTACTGTACGAGTATCACTGTTCTGCAGAGAACAACTTTTATAGCTTAGATATGGTGTGTTGGTCGGGTTATATGAGTATATTAGTAGACAGCTCCGTGGCGCAGCGGGCGAGTAGATGGCTGCGAAGCGAGAGGCCGTGGGTTCGATTCCCACACCGGGACAAATGTTTGTGTGAACCACAAATATTGGTCTCGGGTCTGGGTGTTGTGGGACCGCAAGTCCCTCGTAGTTCCTGATACCCGCGATACAGGTTTACCTAGTGTGGGGTCAGGACTATGTGTGTGACTGTTGGGGTGTATTTATTATTATTATTATTATTAGTAGTACAATTTAAAAAAATACGGAATCTAAATAATAAAGTCAGCCTCCGTAGCGCAGTGGACGAGTAGCCGACTGTGAAATGTGAGGCCGCAGGTTCGACTCCCGCACCGACACAAATATTTGTTTCGGGTCTGGGTGTAGTGAGACTGAAAGTTTCTCGTAGTGTCTTATAACCACGACACAAAAATCGTATTTTACTGTGGGGTCAGGACTATGTGTGTGACTATTGGGGGTTATTTATGTATAACACGAAAGGTTAATTGATTCAATATGTTTTTCTCAGACGCATTTCAATAAAATTGAAGTGAAAATTAACTAGATTTGTGGATATTTAAAATCTCTTTTCAAAATGCCTTGCAAATCTAAGGAACCAAAAGGCAGCCGAAGATAATATTATATATGAGTGATGCGGGACCGTTGATGCGGCGTGCTTGCTTCACTACTCACCCTCCTGTGAGATGCGTGGACCAGTACTCAACCGCAGCACGAGCTACGTATCGTGTGTCACGTGTCGCGGGTGTCCACGTGTTTCATTATAGGTATGTTATTATGCGCTTCATCGCTTGTCGGTTATCACGCGACATGCGACCAACACACGTCGCAAGCGCCACATGCGTGTTGGCACAAATATTACTAGTAGTGTTAAGAAGAACAAATTGGGAAGTGTTGGATTTTAATATTGCATCAAAATAACATGAATAATAATAATAATAATCATCTAACCACGTACCCAGTTCACAGGCTATACCTACATTCAATTTAAATGACCTAGTAATCTGAATCCTTTGGGATATGAACATGATTTTTTTCCATTGGTGTGATAATTGAAATGTTTACAACATATTATGTTCATATTCATTATATTTATTATATTAATAAAATATATACAAGTAGTATTCAAAAATTATAAAACGAACTCGATGACAGACAATTGAAGATGATACGCGAGTGCGCGTGACGTTTGTGATGGCTAATTACGAACTGACTAATATAAAATCGGATGCACACCACATCTACTAAACTTTTTTGCTAGTTACATGAAAGATCGGCAACAATATGTCGATTACAATGGATATGAGTCCGAACCATACTTCACCAGGTCTGGCGTAAGCCAAGGCAGCAATCTGGGACCTCTGGAATTCATTATAATGATTAATGATTTACCGGGAGTCGTCAGGTATGGATCGTGTTTGTTGTTCGCTGATGATCTCAAATTGCTGCTTGAAGTGAAGGAAGAAACCGACTGTGCTCTCCTACAAACAGATATAAATAGAGTAGTGGAGTGGAGCTATGAGAACCACCTACACTTCAATGTTGCCAAGTGCTCGGTGTTAACTTTTACTCGTAGCCGAACACCGGTATGCTACGAGTACAAGGTAGATGCGTCTCCGATGCAACGAGTATCACAGGTGCGAGATTTGGGGGTGATTCTCACTCCAGAATTGACATTTCGTGGTCATATTACCAATATATGCAAGAAAGCATATCGGAATCTCGGTTTTGTGTTAAGGCAATCCAAACACTTCACCAATATCACGACCGTTAGGGTGTTATATGACGCACTGGTCCGGAGCCACCTAGAGCATAGCGCAGTCATATGGTCTCCGCACGAGGCAAAGTACGCGGCCATGTTAGAACGAGTCCAGAACAAGTTTACAAGTCACATGTACTTGAAACTTTATGGGGTATATCCGCTATATCCGCTTATGTACCCCACATTGTTCGTACTGGGCATGGTCGGGTATAATGAGCTGAGGGTGCGGCGGGAGTTCGCCCTTGCTTCGTACCTGGTGAAGCTGTTGCGTGGGGTCGAGCACAACCCGGGGGTTCTGCGTCGCCTGTGCCTGAATGTGCCGGACCGCTACGTGTGGAGGCGGCGCCGCCCGCCGCTGCTGGCGGTGCCGGTGGCCCGGACCAACCTCTTGGCCAAAGCGCCTCTCACGCGAGCGGTTAAAATTATAAATGAGGTGCATGTCAAAACCGATATTTTGATGTGTAACTGGAGTGAGCTCGCAAAAATTTTGTTATATGTTATTTGTTATACTTAATTTTATTTATGTCATAGTATATAGTTATATGTTTTTGTTATTTTATCTTTTAGATTTATGTAATAGTCCCGCCAGTTCGAATTGGGTATATCCTGTAATGACTGTGTGTGTGTGATGAATAAATAAATAAATAAAAAAAAATAATATATTAGATACGCACTCACACCTGCAATCCCCGAAGGGGTAGGCAGAGGTGAAACCAGTACAACCACATTTCGTCGAGCTTATTTCCGTCTCATGATGTGATAGGGGGCGAGCCTATCGCCATACCGGACACAAATCCAGACTCCGGGCTGATGCTGAGCATTTCGTAATAGACAGACCCAATAAAATTAATCTACTTTAAAATTAAGAACTGTACCTAAAAATGTACGGTTGGATCTAAGATAGATAGGTAGTTTTATAAGGCAAAGTTCTCTAGTTCCCAATAACAACATTATACCAGTAGTGTACTGTTGACGTCATCAGTGTGCACAGTGGATACTCATATCGATAATAATCTATCAGCAGATCATGTGTCACACGACAAACAGCACATTAGTATGAACACATTGTGATGGGTTGACAGATCGGCATCAAGTCGGACTGATGAGTGGACGCGACACCAAATGAACATCATTACCGTTGATTGTAGTTGCTGGTATCAACAGCATTAGTACATAGTGCAGCCGGCCGAGGCATGACGGGTAAACGTGACGTCATTTATCTGATAACCGACTGTATTTGTTTGATTAACAATCCACCAGAAGAGCCAAAGATGAGCAGTAACATAGACTCCTGTGTGTATCTCAAAAAGATGGGTAGATATGTAACTGGTGCGCTTACGATTCGTCAAGCTTATTTTCATCACATGAGGTGATAGGAGGTGAACTTAACGCCATATTGGGTACAAATTCTAATACTGAGTACCTAATGTGTTGTAGAATGTAATAAAAGAATAAAGCTTGCTAGTAAGAAAGATTTATTTACTGACAAACTATAACTAATGTTTATGAGGAAAGATATAGCTAGATGATAACTACCTAAATATAACTTTGCTAGCTTTTAGTACACGCGACGCGGGTGACAATCAATTGCATTGCAAATATGCAAATTACATTACATTGCTAATTACCGCCGCGGCACTAAAAATGCTGACAAATGCAATGTATGGCGCTAGCCGGTACATGTGTGTTTTCGAATCGAAATCTCAACACATATTGTGATTGTCCGGTAAAGGAATTGAATTAAGGACTTTACCAGTTTCACACGTAAGTACACCGCGCCGCTACTAGGCCAATATCAAAGTGGTAGGTCCCTCGTATGCGAGAGGCCGTCTGGGTACTTCCGCTTTGTCTATTTCTGCCGCCAAGCAACAGTGTGTAAGTACTGTTATGTTCCGGTTTGAAGCACATTGAAGCTTGTGAAATGATTGGGCATTATGAGATTTAACATCTTATGCCTCGGGGTGACGAGCGCAGTCCAATGTCATGTAGTGTTTTGTCATTTATAGTTATCTGTGGTGTTGCTTCTGTTCATGGGCAGGCGTGGCGCTTACCATCAGGCGAGCGACCTACTCGTTTCGTCACTCAAGCTAATAAAGCAGCCGACAAATAAACATAAATGAATATACCAGTCAGTCACAAATCACAATACAAAAGTCTTGTGTCGTTGCTATAGCTACGACGGATGTAAGGTCCCATGACACGCGGACCCACAACAAATCATACAAACATATCTTGATAAGGGGTCGAACCTACTCCCTCTTGTGTCACAGCCGGCTACACGCTACAGAGCCTCACACTCATATCCTGCGCCGCCGCCGCCACATGACACCTCTGCCGAACACATAACCTTTGAACATTAAACGTGATGAATACGCCATTCTGTCAGGTTTCCATTCACTGAAGTGTCGGCGTATGAGCGCGCAAAAACCGCCGCGCACTTGTGGTTAGCTCATAACGCGCCCCGTGCCGGTGGGCGAGGCAGCGGCCGCCGGCCGGGCGCCGGGGCGAAGGGGGATGAGGTAAGCTTTTTGCCACACCGCCACCGCCACTGGCGTGTCAGCGACGCACCACAAACAGAGCCACAGTGAGACATCGTTCAGCACCGTCCGACTGTCATTTATTTTGATATAATATACTCTATTCAAACACCTGCTATGGGGGCTAGCACGAACAACTTACGAATAAGTATTCGAATCGAGAACGCTAACATTTGTATGAAGATTCAAACAATTTTTTGCCATTTCGATACGAATACGTTCTCGCAAGTTATAACTGCTAGCGTGCTAGCCCCTCTGATCGTTTACTGATCAACCGCACCACATTTCTATCCAACCTATTTTCCGATCAAATTACCCTCAGATAACGCACCCGGAACCCACATCTGCCAGGCAGCATATCCATCCCGTGCATTCTTCATCCTTACAAGATTTTATCTTCAACCTTCTCTTTAGCAATTTTCCCCCTCCTGGGACATACACACCGCACCCCGCTGCACCATCCCTGTCTGGCAATCCGAGAAGCAGTGTATTATTTTATACAAAATGTAACATCCACCTGGAGTGAGCCTCCGAGCTCATGAGGTGGGGGTACCATGCGGCACTTAATGGCATATATTATTTAATAATAATAATAAATACACCCAACAGTCACACACATAGTCCTGACCCCACACTAGGTTAACCTGTATCGTGGAAATCAGGAGCTACGAAGGACTTGCGGTCCCACAACACCCAGACCCGAAACAAATATTTGTGGATCACACAAACATTTGTCTCGGTGCGGGAATCGAACCCACGGCCTCTCGCTTCGCAGCCGGCTACTCACCCGCTACGCCAAGGAGGCTGTCTATTATGACTAGCTTTTGCTCGCGGCTCCGCCCTCAATGTCATTTTCCGGAATAAAAAGTAACTTATGTCCTAATCTAAGTCAGAGTCCACCTGTGTACGAAATTTCATCCAAATCCGTTCAGCAATTAATTAAGATCAATTAACAAACATCCAAATTTACAAACATATGTACACTTTCACATTTATAATAGTAGTAGGACTATTAGGAAGTAATATTCACAACAAGTGAAGACTAAACAGTGCGGTAACAGTTGTCATACTGATCCTCTCTATAAGGCGCCGCGAATCGCGCTCAATGGCAGAGTAAAAACCGCCAAACGACTGCACCGCCGCAAGTCGCAACTCGATCAGCTTCAAGTAAAAAATTCACCACGTTACATTGTATTTTACTGCGCTGCAAAGTTTTTTCTAGTACTTATGTATTAAAATTGACAGAGTTTTTGTACAAACCACCACTGACCCTACGTAGAGACATCGATAACAGTTTATGTGTTAAACGAGTATAAACAGGACTGGTGAATGTTCGTAGATGCTACTTCGAGACCATAGGCCATGTGTAGCTAGTCGGTGCTGGTTTCCTTTCTAGAAAGCAATACATGTGTATCAGAAGGGGGCATCATATCCAGGCGGTTTATAGATGCTTGCAGGGTTACACGACACTTTGTTGCATTCAGACGCGCAAAACAACTGCACCTCGCAGTGTGTTGTAAATCATGATGTCGTCGCGTGACGTCGGAGGCGGTCTTGAACAATTTGTGTGTATTTATGAATGAGCTTCGAGAATTATGATCGGGCGACACCTTGACGTTAGGCATGTGACACTCCCACATCCAGCCAGGGTCGAAGGCAGCGTGATATGAAACGACTCAAACATGGGTACCGTCAGAATTCAAAGCGTGTTGATGTAGTTGTAACTTAGAGAACCTAATATATCTTAATACTTAGCTCCCTCGTACCACCGTTTTGTACCAATGTTTGTGTGATCCACAAATATTTGTTGTAGGTCTAGTTGTATTGGAACCATAAACCCCTTGTAGTACCTGATACCCGCGATGCAGGTTTAAAGTACAGTCAGTAAGTAAGTATAGGGCAAGACTATGTGTGCGACTGTTGGGAATATTTATTTATGTCTTGAGGTGACAATCGCAGTCCTGTGTAATGCAGTACTTCATAATTCGAAGTTCTGATTGGTGTTGCTTCTGTTCATGGGCAGGCGTGATGCTTACCATCAGGCGAGCGAACTACTCGTACGCTCTCATGCCTGTAATCTCCGAAGGGGTAGGCAGAGGTGAAACCAGTTCACCCACATTTTTCCGAGCGTATTTCCGTCCCTTATGTGATAGGGGGTGAGCCTATCGCCATACCGGGCACATATTCCAGACTCCGGGCTGATACTAAGCATTTCGTAATAGAAAAACTCAATACCACTTTACCCGACCCGGGGATCGAACCCGAGACCTCAGCGTTGACATCAATGGTAACGCGTACGCATTACAACTGCGCCACCGCGGCAGTCTACTCGTCTGAACTACTCGTCTGGACATCTAAAACTAAAAAGAAGCACTTAGGGATGGCTGATTAGGGTTTGGAAGTGGAATTTGTGCCTGATATGGCGATAGACACGCCCGCTATTACATAATGATAAATAAGCCGTGGCTGCACTTGCACCTGCACATAACCTTTCGGGAGTACAGGTGTTAGGTTATGCTAATGTCGCGTCACTCACACTACGGCCCCTGCTGTATGTCGCTCCTCAACGCAGCGCGTGCTATGTGCTCTGTGTAGGCAGCACGCGCGGAAGCAGATAGTGACATCCGCGCCTGTTGCCCAATACTGATGATAAGCACCGCGGCGCCGCACGCGTTGACTCACTGTGATACATAGACGACACGCACGCTGGTAGCCATGCCGGGCCTCTTCTAAATATTATACTTAGTGTATGTCGTATGAGCTATTACTAGCTATCAACCTTTGGACTAGAAGCAAAATATATGAGTGAACCGAGAAGCTCTAGGGTCAATTCGCATGTTAGACAACACTTTGTATATTCCCGCGTAGGCGGTGACGTCAAGCAGGTGATCGGTCGTAAAATTTAAGTGAAATAAAATCTACCATAAATGAATTATAAGCATGCAGGTCGCGTGACGTGACCCTACGTTGGAATGGGATGAGGGCATAAGGATGGTAAGTGCGGTCTCTTCCCTCCCAAACCCTTTTCCAACGTCCCGCGTACCGTGTCATCGGGCTGGCCCAATGTCCGGTGCCGCCTGCGATGTTATATCGGTACTATCGCGAGCTGATAGCCGCTTGACACTGGACCGCGACACACGCTGCTGGTTTGATCCAGCAGAAGTACGCCTTGTGGGCGCCCAGTCCAAATGCAGTATACTTTCATCATGTCATTGACGTTCAACAGTATGCATGTAAGGCTACCGGGGACGCTTCGTAGTCACAAATAATAATAGATCCAATGTTAGGAATTGATAAATGCGGTCGCCATTTCTATAGCTTCAAAATCGATATCTAGGACGCTCCGTAATTACAAATGATAGACTCGATGTTAGAACTGTGAGTATTTTTATGAGTAATAGAGCCATGCTGTAGACACTTTTGTCTACAGTATAAAACGCCCGGCTCGTCCAGGTCATTACTACTGTCTCACAGAAAACCGACGTAAAGTAGCAGCTAGCTGCTGCGTTTCGTACGGTGAGTGAGATATCCGGAGGCCGAAATCCCCTTCCCCTTCCCCTTCCCAATCTCTTAATTATCCCTGTCCTATAACACTCGCTCGTAACTCGTTGGCAACTCGCTCATAATTCTTTTGGTATTGTGGACATCATCAACATCGACTTTATCGAATGATTTTTCTTGAATAAAATCTATCCAAAATTAGCGCAAAAATCGATGTTCACACATCAAAAAGCAACAATAACTATACGCGCCGAATTTAAAACCTCCCTCTTTTCTGAACTCGGTTAAAAGTTATGACTAACATTCAACAGGGTAAACTACCCTATATCGCTATAGACAAAAGTGTCTACATCTTGGCTCTACCACTTATCGTGTCTACTATGTGTCCAGCAAAAGTGACTTCTAGAATCTCTATAATTCTTCCTCAAAGTTCGACAATGTAGATTTTCATGAGCGGCGGCGATCACTTACCATGTCACATCGTGACCTATTTGCAACGATATGTACATTTGAGATAAAATTCACTTCATCTGTAATTATCTTAATGACGTCATAGCTCACTACTGCAACTCTAGTGAATATATTACGTCTGTCGTACTCGGATTAAGGATCAAAAATATTAATGTACCGGTGCGGGTGTGTGCGGGTAGGTGTGAGGGTGTGGGGGTGCTGACGGGCGGGGAAGGTGCACCTGGCCGCATGCGCCCTCGGACAAATAACGTTTGGGGCGCGTTAATTTGAACCTTGTTTTTTCAACGCTCCCACAAACATTCGCCATCGATACACCTGTGCGAGCTGTGTGTGTTTGTGTGTGTGTGAGTGTCTACACGCGGGCACGAGTATATGCAGGTGTGCGGTGGTACAACAAGTTCTGTTCGCATTGCTCCGGGCAAGAATTGTTGCGTCACAGGTTCATACGAGTTGGAAGTGTGTCCTCGCCCGCGGCTCTGCCTCTGTATACCATTGTATTTCTCAATAACAGTGGCTACGTCATTAAAGTGACGTAACGGTGCGTCGCTGGCGTCACATGATCGATAAACTATTGTTGCGCTGAGACTTGAGACACTTGTTGTGTAGTGAGATGTGTGCGACGCTAATCCGCCACTTGACTTCAATTAATCCCGAGCGTCGCTGAGCCGCTCCCGTCACCCCTCACCCCTCACCCTTCACCCCTGTCCTCACTCAAGTGTACGTCTACGTTATTATGTACATCTTTAATGAAGAGAGAAAGAAAAATATTTCATTATTGGACGAAAAAATATTAAAGTATTCCAACATTTTACTGCTGTTGCTGCTTTACATATCTATGACTCGTACTTTTATGCATTTTGTGATACGAGTTCGTGCCGAAACTCCACTTTGTGTTCCAGAGACTATGTTAACAGGACCTTAAAATTCAAAGAGTTTTGGTAACATTCTATAAGTAGTTCAAACTTGACAAAAAGTTAGGTAATAAACAGTCCAGACTTACCTAAATGTATAAAAAAAGCTTGGCCGACGACGTTATAAAATCGCCTATAAACATCACAAGCAAAACCTCTCTTTGATCTTTAGATTAAAAAAAAAATGCTTGGCACAGTGGTGTAGCCGATGATAAACTTTATTTTAGGTACATGTGCCAAGAATAGGCAACTTGTTCGGTTTCATGCTACAAGCTGAGCAGTACTACATGTCTGATTTTAGATGCGACTTCCTTGATGTTACGATTTTAGAACCATACTGAGGCACCATACAAACACCGTCTTCGTTCACTGGACATTCTCTACGATAAACATGACCTCGTGATTATCACATGATCACCACGTAGCTACATACAATCAGCTATTTCTCATAGATAACAAGATAACAAGGCAAAGACTGAGTGAGCCGCTAACGCGTTGGTCCATTATTATGTATGGCGTATGAGATGGTGACACTATTCCATGGCGGGATCTCTCAACCAGCTCGCGATCTTGCAATACTGAGCAGGTGGTCACGTGTGATACGCGTGGCGTTGCGGGCTCTATATGTAGATACTGTGAAGGCTGCCACAACAGCCATGATTTACACACGCTGCTGATTGCAACACATATCTTTACGTTGGACTTGATGTTTCGTGGTTTAAGTTCTTCTGACATGATTGGTTCAGATCCGTCAACTGATTACTGAGCTGTGAGCTATCAAGTGTCATATAAACTGAGTTACACACCACTACCTTAGTGAATTAGCGAGTATTCGCTCATAAGAGTAGATTGACGAGGCAGTATGGGGCATGCGAGTGGGTCGGTGGGTGGTGGCGGCTCTCCGATATGTTATCATTAGTCAACGGAAGCGTCGCGCGGGATAATATCACTTCCGGTACTATCT
Organism: Mimas tiliae; assembly: GCA_905332985.1. NCBI lineage: Eukaryota > Metazoa > Arthropoda > Insecta > Lepidoptera > Sphingidae > Mimas > Mimas tiliae. Next base: position 15,594,580 of record HG995257.1, read on the forward strand.
GTCGCGTGCCACGCTCCGACCTGCTATCATCCACTGTGATTGTACCTCCAGAGGCAGCGGGAGAGGGCAGTTATACGAGTATGTATGACGCGTCAAACAATGCACCAAATTTCGGTGAGCGGATACTGATTGACACCACAATAGCGCTCGTTACGCTCGTGGCTCATTGTGGGACAGTTATTTGTTCAGAGACATGTGTTGTGTCGCGAGTGCACTCTTCCGTATGGGTTCTTGTTATGCCAAGGCTTCCGAATCTTTACGCTGCAATGTGACAGATACCAAAAGTAGGCTAATCATATAGTTTAAATGACAATGACACTCCTTACATTAATTAACTTTAATTGAGAGCCACCAAGATAACTGCACTATGATGGACTCATTAACTTATAAAAGTGAATATTACTCAGTCAAAACAACTGTATATATTTTACTAGGTGATAGGTCTCTCGGGTTGGTACCACCAACGTTTTCTATTACCGCCAAGCTGCTGCTGAGCCGCCCTGTTTCCCTGTGCTCAATGTCCTTCAAAGAAACACAACTTTGTTTCGGTTTGAAGGACATTGAAGCCAATATAGTTACTGGGTGTTATGATACTTTATAGTTTACGAGTCGGCGTGACGAACGCGGTCCAGTACCACGTAATGTGTTGTAATTCAATGTTCTGTGTTGTGTTCTCTGTTTATGGGCAGGCGTATCATCAGGCGAGCGACTTGCATGTATTGTCATTCAGGCTAATAAAATAATAATACATAATATGTATGTATATAACAATACTCAAATATAATATCTTTAGAAGGCGAACACATGTAATTAACAGCCTCTGTGGCGCAGTGGGCGAGTAACTGGCTGTGAAGCGAGAGACCGCGGGTTCGATTCCCGCAACTAGATAACATGTTTGTGTGAGCCACAAATATTTGTTTCAGGTCTGGGTGTTTTCTCACCAGACGGGTTGACGTCAGACAGGAGGCTGGTCGTAATAAGTACAAGCCAAATCATTCTGTAACACGTGTTAAAAAGCATGTTGCGTCGACCCCACTGCAAGTAGGATAAAGAAAGGTGAACAGATATAATAACAATGAGCTTTTGAAAATCAAAACCTAAGGGATGAAATAGGGTGAAAGATGTTGAATGGATTAGTATCTCGTGTGTATCCACTTAAAGCTTGAGAATCCTGCTCCTATTATAAATGGGAAAGTTTGGATGTTTGTAAGTGGATTGACTAACAAATATCCGGCGTGATTATGCCGTACACTGAACGGTTTTGGATGAAATTATGCACAAAGGTAGACCATGACCTGGACTAGGTCATAGACTACTTTTTATATCAGAAAAGGCCGTTCACGTGGTTGGAGCGACGAGCCAAAGCTAGTATTAATATTATAAAACCTAACAATAATTCATTAAAATTATAACAAGTTAACTTGAATTCTACGTGGAAATGTAGTGCACGGACTTAAGACCTATAAGATTTTCCACGGTAGTTGTGCGCTCATGTAACGTTTGTTATGTAAAAATAAAACATGTTACCTACATCATTATAATATCAATACAAATACATCCATAATAAATCTGTATACACGTACGTAATATTTTGATACATAATGCCTCCGGGCGCGGTCTCTACTCTACTTCTACTTGACCGATTTTTTTACATAGCTATTCAGTAATTCGCGAACGGTCGCTGCAAAATATTCTCCCACGCGACACGCATACATACGCAGTACACACACATACGGTCGCGCGTACAGGTCGCAGGCCGCAGCGGTTGCACCGGCGCGGCGCGGCGTGGTGCTGCGCGGCGGTGTGCCTCACCGCGCACGGCGTGCACTCGCGCGGGTTCGCACGGGGGCAGCGCGGCCTGCAATAAAAATAAATCACTGCGCGGAGAGAGCGGGGTAGCGTGGCGTGGTGCGGGGGGATTGCGCCGATGGCGGAGGGGGGAGGCAGGCGCCGGGGGGCGGGGGGCGCGCCGCCGCCGGCAGTCTTCGAGCAGAGCCCGCGGCGAACGCGCGCGCCGTAGAGTAATACAAACGAACTGTGTAAGTGCGCGATTCGTGCCAGTGCAGTGGCGCGGCGGTGCGTGTGTATCCTTCAGTACTTGTGTGCAGTGTGTGCGGAGTGAGACCACGGTCGGCTGGCGGCATGCGCGGCAGCCGCCCGGCGCCGGCGGAGGCGCAGCCGGCGCGCTGACTCGATGCGCGCGGTGGACAAGCGGCGCGCGCCGCTGCTGCTCGCCCTCGCCCTCGTCTGCATGCTGCGCGTACGTCACCACACACCATCACTTACCAACTCTCACCATCTCACATACACCACATTCATCTGTCTCCATCACTTCGTAAAAACGGTCCTCACGGCGATAAGTTATTTCCGTTAGTGTAGTGTGTAGTGTACCCACGCTCGCGAGGACGTGAGACCACGCGCTCACTTCGGTAAACAGAGAGACTCTGTGCGCGACCTTTGTGTACTCGGAATTGGAAGCGAACGAGCACGACGCGGTGCACATGTTAATGATGCGCGGCGCGGCTGGGATGGCGACACGCACACGTCACCTGACGCGCCGCTCGTCCCAGGGTAAACCCACATAACCACTAGAGAGCTTCTCCTGAACTAGCCAGAGATGACTCTTGCGTCAGTTCGATTCGTTCCACCGCCAACCACTCTACTAAAACAAGCATTTGATATGATGAGCTTATGTGTCCACGGATGACTCGGAAGCTAATGATGTGACTTGTGAGCCTCGAGTTAGCTTTTAAAATCATACAAATATGAACTTTTACTTATAGAGACTGTAGAGTCCATAACATGACATGTACGACTGAGACAATGTAACCTGACATCATCCCTTGTGTTCTTTAAACTGGAATCAGCAAATTCTTTTTAATGTAATCTTTTCTGCAATTTAATCGAGCAAAATAATCGAAAAAATATACAAAACCTGCCGAAACGTCTGAAATTATAAAATCTCAGAGAGCCTTATAAAAGACATCAACGCATGCCTTTGTTAATTGAACATAATATAACGCAGCATTTTCTTTACTATGGCAAATTCCAATTCCAAACATCTTGTCATTAAACGTTAATAAATGACCTTTCTCGTGTCATTTTACCATTATAAAGTTGTAGATCTAGTAGCCTCGGTGGCGCAGTTGTAATGCGTACCTACGCAGTACAACTGCAGTGCTAAGGTCTCGGGTTTGATCCCCGGGTCGGGTAAAAGTAATATTAAGTTTTTCTATCGTTTTGCTTACTATCAGACCAGAGTCTGGTATTATGTCCGGTATGGCGATTGGGTCGCCACCTATAGCCATACCTATTATTATTGGAAAAGAAGCTCCGCGAAATTTGGATTTGCTGGTTGTAACCTCTACCTACCCCTTCGGAGATTACAGGCATGAGTGCGTATTTATATATATTTATTATTAAAGTTGTAGATGCTAATAGTTATTTTGTGGAGTAAGTGCTCGACCACAACAGCGTACCGGTAACGAGTCTCTACCCTTTCTACTGTCTACTCTACACATACCTGAGTACGTGTGGGGTACTCGTGATGGGTAGTAAATTTATTTTATTAAGGCTGGCCTTAATATAATAATTGCTACTGTATCTCAGACTGTGGTATTGTTATGTAATGATCAGAATTAGTTTATTCTACAATCTATAAAACTATTAAATCTACTACCCACGGGCGCAGCGCAGCGCTGCGGCTCATCACGAGTGCGCGGTGGTTCATTACCCATGCAGCGCACGCGCGCTCGCATGTTTATCGCTAACGCTTCGTGTCGTCTCTACCGCCACGCTCTGTACTCGCATACCATTCTCTTGTCTCGTGTTTAAGTCTTCCATTTCACCTTCTCGATTCGACGTTATTGCCTAGGATATGCCTATTGTTGATACTAGACCACTGGTTCATTTTTATGCACACTTTGTAGGTAAATAATATTAACATTACTCGAAAAAACTAAAGATATTTTTTTCTTCCCGCGATATTATGTTTATTTACCTATTCGATAAAAGTATAAATTGAGTGGCAATTATGAAGGTTCTATCTGTATTCTAACGTTACTACAATGTTGAGATGGAAGATGACAACGACGAGGCGCTGATCGTTATATGTTTTGATAGTGTCCACACTTGTCTTGTAATAACTAACAATAAAAGTGAATCATTCTATCCGTAGAGACCCATCAAAGCCTCAGGCCCGATGATAGAATACTTTATAACTTAAAAATTACGCTTGTCAGCAACATGCAACAGAGTGCAGTATATGAAATTAGAAAAAGGATTAAAAAAGGAGGACGTTCTCTATGCCACGGGTAGATCTATTTTACCTTTTCATGTTTAATGAGGACCAATTTTGATGAATTTTGTTTTATTCTACAATGCGTCAACTAAGATTGCTTGAATCCACTGAGGCATTATTAAAGTTTAGCTGCCTGGTGGTCCCATACCGATCTGTATTAAAAGGTTATTTGGTCATCCGATACTACGATCTCTATGGGGTATCGACAGCATAATATTTATACGATTAGAGCTACGCATAAATCGGTTAACGTAGCAAACAAATTGCCAACAAAAAAGTTGATACGGGCGTGGTCACCGTGGAACGCCCACATGCTGCCTCGGTTTAAACAAGTGTCAAGTTAGTGAGTAGCGGTACCCTTATCTCTGATATCACCAACAGAGAACGTCAATGTGAACCTTTCCACTTTACATTGTCGACCGTATTGTAGAGTAAAGTACGAAATCAAGTGTTGCACCACTGCGCCGCGCCCCCGCTACCCCACCGCCCGCGTGCGCTTGCCATTGTTATAAGGCACAGACGCGTGACGAGTGGGCGGTGCGGTGTCGGGGCCGAGAGGGGCGGATACACACCGCCCACCGCCCACCGGCGCGAACGCCTCCGCCAGCATATTGGTTACACCGGAGGCTGAAAGCCAGTGCCACGTGTTTTCGCGCTCCACTGTTTACTAACACGATGCACACAGATGTTATCCGAATCAACCTGCGCAGCGTGATGACAGTTGACACACAGCACACGTGTCTCTACCAAGCAATACTAGAACGGTAACAAAGGGCCATGAAAAGAAACAAATCAAAAGTCATTATTTAACTTTATAATATCATTTTCAATAAAATGTATCATTTGTACTTCTTTAGCTTTACTTATAATACATGTTATTATTACATCATAATACATGTTTATAAAATCAAAGTTGACGCTAACTCTATATTATTATAGTTGTTTAAATAAAAGTTTAGTATCGGCATCATTAGAACTGACCGCATTAAAGACGCGCTATCATATTACAACAGCGATCATAATAATTACAATTGAATCATGAAAACGCGGAATGCGCACTGGTCTTTAAGTATAAAAAAGCACTGAAAAGTCAAAAATAACAATTTCTATAGGTCTTTTAGAGTCGGTCCAATAAAATTGCACCGACTCCAGAGAGACTTATAGGAATCGTTATTTTTGACTTTTCAGTTTTTATTTTGAAGTCGGCTTCTAAGAATTGGTAAAACTTATTTTATTTTTCAATTTGTAGTCATATAAAATCATACATCACCTAAAACTCAATTTTTAATACATTTTAATTCTGGCTTCAATGAATCGAAAGCTAATCGAAATTGCCATTAATTATCAACACAGAAATACGCACACAGATGTCAAGGAAATTTGGTGGGAATTCTGACGGTGCGGTGAATCTCATATTTTAATTAATTTCTCGACTAAGTAGTTGCAATAAACATTAACGGTGATGAAAACATTGAAATAAGTGAATTTAGATGATTTAGACCAAGGATATTTTTTACCGACTTTGTGCGTTAGATTCGCTTGACGAAAGTCATCTCAAGAGCTTCGTACTGAAAGGAACTAACAACAAAACTCCGGCGAGACCTAGAAACTGACCACACCCATGTTTCATCGTTCTTGGAAAATAAAGGAATAGAAAAATATCTAAGATGGGCTCAAGGGACAGTAAAATTATCCAGAGATAGGTAATTAGGTAATTTGTAAAAAAAAAGCCATAGGGTTTCTCGATTCCCTAAGATTCTTGACCATAAGATTGTCAATAATGGCGTAATTTATTTTTCTAACCTAACGTAACTGAAGGGTAAACCTATAGATCATTTTTAATTCGGGATACGAAACATTTTGCGTGTAGATATTGTTTAGTTTTTTAAACATAAAATCATGTTTTGTGTTTAATTTGGCTATAAATTGTATACTAGTGATCCTATACGTATGGTGCTCATTGGAATACCTACTTTCATTACTTTATTTTTCTGATATAACACATTAAACTGATATCAAAATGATTCTGCTTAGTAAAAACAACATGAATATTTCAATAAAAAAGAACGAAAATTTGACACTGTTACTTTAGTTTTAACAATTTGTTCCAATAAAAAAAAATTGAAATTACTGATGTTTCATATAAATATTTAAAACGTGTTACAGAAAGGTGTATGAAAATTTAAGCAATGTATAGTGTACGATATAAGTATTTGATCCCCCATATTACTAAATCCGTACATCATCATAGAATATACCTATATAAATTTCTATTTTATCGTATGAGTAACATGTCGATATCGAATTTCAACTTTAGACAACACTAATGATAAAACACATAGATGCTTTCGAAATGTGGTGCTGGAGAAAGATGCTACGGATTTCCTAGACGGCGCGGCGCTTAGAACAAATCAATCGGTCCTCAAGGAACTTTGAACAAGGAACAAGATGCCGCGGCTTTCAAACATATGCCTGCGAAGGATTTTGGAGTTCTTCAGACACATCGCTCGCAGGCCCGGTGGTAATCTCTTAGTCACTGGGAAAATGGGGGGTAAATTGTACAAATTTATTTAAAAGTAAGTGTCGTTCAAAATAATTCAAGTTGTATGTAACGACCCTAAAATATGACAACACGTTTCTGTAATACGTGGTATATATTTAGTTTTTGTGTATTTTTCGTCATTAAAAGTAAGTCAGTGAATTACAAAACCTTTTATCGTGGTCATCTGATCTAAGTACGATCTAAGGATCGTGTTATTTCTTCCTACAGATTTTATTTTATTTTCATTTTTGATAGTATAGGCCGGCAAACGAGCAAGTGGGTCACCTGATGGTAAGTAATCTCCACCGCCCATGTACGCCCACAATACTAAAATAATCATGGGCGTGTTGCCGACCTTAATGGAAAGGGATAAGTTAGGGATTGGGAAGGGGAGGGGAATTTGGGCCTCCGGATATCTCACTCACCGTACGAAACGCAGCAGCAAGCTGCTACTTTACGCTTTATTGTTTCCTTTCTCTCCTCCTGAATCTAAGACTAGAGAATTGTACTATAATAATGTAGGTACAGAACGATGCATGAAGTACCTTACTTTACCTTACTTTACCTTACTTTACCTTACTTTACCTTACTTTACCTTACTTTACCTTCCTTTACCTTACTTTACCTTACTTTACCTTACTTTACCTTACTACTACTATACAACATTATTTGTTATTAAAATTATAATGTAGTCAAGGAATGCGATTTCAATATATCGGAAAATTTGAAAATTTTAAGATTAATAAATAATATATTTATGAGAGCAGTTCACCAAAATGTTATTTTACTAATTGGATGAATAGTTTAAAATGTTGTGATACCTTTTTGTGATACACAGATTAATCGGCTGGATATAGATAAGTAATTAAATTTACTAGATTTTGAGTAAAATGTGCAATTGATTAATACTTTCGTTTCCATTATTCATTTTTTGATAAATAAATCATGAAGATGTACATTTTAATTCACTTCTCTTAATTATGTGTATAAGACGATTGAAGAAACTCTAATTATCGGTAATTAATCTCGACTTAAAACACTAATAGTGCATATAAGACAAATTAAATCACGATGATTAATCTTTTACAAGTTAGTTTTTGAGAACCTATTTTTTATTTAATATTACCTATAGCGGATATTAAGGGTAAAAATCGGTAAGTTGTTGAAATGTGAAAACGAAATCGTTAATATTTACATTATTAACCATTTCAACAAGATGTAAAGTAAAGAAAATTGAGATGTTCACCGTGCCAGTGCCCTGGCGATGCCATACCGGTGCCGGCGCTTATCGAATCAAATTGGTTCGACTCGGAAAAATACTCTAATATCTTTATCTTGTTAGATTGATTAATAACGTTATAAGTAACTAAGTGTAAACAAAAATGAAAGACGACAAAATAAGTTATTTGTATGTTATTTCTTTATATCAGGGGCAGTCATTGCATACAATTAACAAAAACGTATTCATAATACGATTGCTATTATCTGTTGAGGATATTCCCATTTTCCCTCATATTCCGTCATCACATCTTAAGCAAATTTATGTGAGATCACCTCGAGGTAAACCCTATTGAATATGAAAATAATTAATAAAAACTTCTTAACAAAAATAAACTCTATTAAAAAAATATTTTCATCCTGGATTGCATTACTTTACGAATGAATTTGTTCTTAACATTTTAATGGGTCTAACTGTAACTACATCACTAAGAAACAACAATATTCTGTGACTGTAACACTCTGTGAAAGTTATACGTCGTTATACACACGTAAAAGCTTTGTAACAAAAATAAATACACTCAAAAAACTAAAATGAAAATAATCTATTCTGAGACGATCGTTGTAATTGTTAAATTTTGGAATGAAAAGACCAATTCAAATCCATCTTTATTCGAAAGAGTTATGCGTGGTTAAACAAAAATAGTATATGCGTCGAATTGAAAACTTCCTCTGTTAAATATATTTGACCTCGGATGCTGAAAGTTTCACAACGAATTCCTATGACATATTATATAAGAAAAGTATTTTTACATTCCAGCGCAAAAAAACACATATTGTCATTTCAATTTTAGGTGAGAAAAAAGGTTGAATTAGTTATATAAACTATACACAAGTACATAATGTAATATTATAAACTATACACAAGTATATAATGTAATATTATAACATGTATATTATTATATTGGCTCATCATCGTCGCCTTTTGTGTTTCCTAACGTAAACAAAGACCGAAGCGTATGACTTAAATCGTCATATCTAGGTACTATACGTTATGACAATCTGTCGTTGCATTTGCACGTTTTCGTTGATATGATAATATTGCGATTATCTACTTTATAATTTATACTCCATAGACCGGCAAACGAGCAAGTGGGTCGCCTGATGGTAAGTGATCTCCATCGCCCATGTACACCCACAATACCAAAAGTATCATGGGTGCGTTGTCAACCTTAAAGGAAAGGGATAATTAAGGGATCGGAAAGGGGAAGGGGTTTGGGCCTCCGGATATCTCACTCACCATTCGAAACGCAGCAGCAAGCTGCTACTTTACGCTGGTTTTCTGTGAGACAGTAGTAACGACCCGGACGAGCCATTCTCCTGTAGACAAGTGTCTACAGCGAGGCTCTACCACTCATAAGTAAGTCAGGTATTGTGGATGTTCATGAGCGGTAGAAATCACTTAACAGGTGACCCACTTGTCGGCCTCTGCTATATACAAAACTTATTTTTGTATTTAGTCATAATGTAATTTGCACTACAATTATTCAATTCCCATAATGCTGAGTGAGCTAATACCGCTGCTGCTCATTGATAATGTACCATCTGTGTCCTATACTGTACAAACAAACTATAAATCCCTCCGATGTCCGATCCTGTGTCCTATACTGTACAAACAAACTATAAATCCCTCCGATGTCCGATCCTGTGTCCTATACTATACAAACAAACTATAAATCCCTCCGATGTCCGATCCTGTGTCCTATACTATACAAACAAACTATAAAACCCTCCGATGTCCGATCCTGTGTCCTATACTGTACAAACAAACTATAAATCCCTCCGATGTCCGATCCTGTGTCCTATACTATACAAACAAACTATAAATCGCGAAAACCTACGGAAGTACAATATTTTCAAACCTTAACTACTGTACGCATTATATCATACATTTAATGCGTTCATTTTGTACGCATATTTTGTACAGTGCTAAAACCTGTACGTCGCGTCGTACACAAAACAAGGGCTTCGTTTTAACTCTTCTTACATGCGTTTATTGCGCAAGATTTTGGTCATAGGATGGCAGGACAGGATCACACATGAGAAACTTTTAGAAATTGCACAGATCCCTTGTCTGATCACGCTCCTCAAACAGATGCGTCTGCGCTGGCTATGACATGCCGACAGCATGGAACCCTCTCGATTACCACGATGTGTTCTTCTTAGTACAATATTGAATGCAAAAAGAGACGTTGGGAAACCATTGCTTCGTTATAAGGACTGCGCCAAGCGGGACATGGTTTTTGAATTTCGTTATATATTCATTCATGTGACGAGCGGTTTTCATTGGATTAACGTTTACACAAATCGATAATTATGAGGTTTTATAATTATATTAAATATATTGATAATTATAGATCTATAAAACTTGGTATTCGACAGCCTCCGTGGCGCAGCGGGCGAGTAGCCGGCTGCGACGCGAGAGGCCGTGGGTTCGATTCCCACACTGAGACAAATGTTTGTGTGAACCACAAATATTGATCTCGGGTCTGGGTGTTGTGGGACCGCAAGTCCCTCGTAGTTCCTGATACCCACGACACAGGTTTACCTAGTGTGGGGTCAGGACTATGTGTGTGACTGTTGGGTGTTTTTATTTATTTTAATTATTTATATGAATCTAAAAGAAATTGATATTCTTATAAGTGTTAGCATTTTTATTTATTTCATTTGCACTGTGTTTCGAACTTCGTTCATTACTTGGATTTTCGGCATAGATGCCGAATAAACTTCTTATGCTTCTTTATTAATTGTTTTTTATTAGCTTTTATGACGATACGAGCTGATCGCTCACCTGATGGTAAGAGCACCATGCTTGTCCATAAATACATATACATACGCACTTACGCCTGTAATATCCGAAGGGGTAGGCAGTGGTGTAACTAGTAACCATTTCGCTGAGATCTCCGTCCCATCGCGAGCCTATCGCCATACTAAGCACAATTCCAGACTACGGGCTGATACGAAGCATTTCGTAATAGACCCAATATTACTTACCCGACCCGGGGATTGAACCTGAGATCTCAGCAACAGCCTCAGTCATAACGCGTACGCATTACAACTGCGCCACCGAGGCAATCCATAAGTAGTACCAACAATATACAGAATTTTGCGTTTTAAAGTACTCCATGGCACGACATAAGATAATTAAGTTAAGACTTCCTATTCTGAACTGATTTGAATGATTAGTACATAAATAGACTATTACCTGGATTAAGACATCGGCTAGTTTTGTCCCGTACAAAAATTCACGGGGGTTAGGCCGCGACCAAATGCTATAGTAAAATATTGTATATTGATACTTGAATGAGCAACACATTGGTGCACAGTGAATACCAACATATATTTATGAGCTGAACATTTACCACAATTAATAACATTTATTTAAGTCTTTTACTTCTTGTCTAGGCTTTTTCGACCTGCTTGGTATGGGGTGTAGGCCTTCTAATACATGTTTATTTATATAATAACTTTGGGCACGTATATCACAAAACAATGACTTATATAAAAAAAGTCATTGACATCCATATAATGTCAATAGTCTCCGAGTAAAATGACTGTGACAGTCAATCTGTTTCATACCGCCAGTTAACGATAAAGTTAGTTTAGTTATTAATTGTATTACTAACTAGAGTATGTGTGTGTACAGTGCGCGACGGGGGCGGGCGTGTTCGAGCTGCAGATCTTGGAGTTCAGCAACTACCGGCTGGAGCTGGCGTCGGGCGCGTGCTGCGGCGGCTCTCCTCGCCCCGCGACTTCGCCCGCACCATCCGCCGCTCCCGCTGCGGCAGTCTGCAACCGTCCCTGTCGCACGCGCTTCACGCTGTGCCTGAAGGAGTACCAGTCGGCGGCGGCTCCGGGAGCCTGCTCGTTTGGCCGAGCCGCCTCGCCAGTGCTCGGCACAGACTCCTTCACGCTTGCCGAGCCGCTCTATACGCTCGCGCTGCCATTCACTTTTCGCTGGACGGTGAGCAACACATTACCTACTTTCCCTGTGTCGTTTACGCTAATCGTATATTTTAAACCTGCGTGTGTTTGGTTCCAGCGCTCCTTCACATTAATCCTTCAAGCGTACGAAGACCACGAGTATGCAGAACCGGGTGAGTGTGGATTATGTACACTAGTCGCGCCGTGTATATTGTGTAGGTACTCAATGAATAAATTGTAATCATTCATATGTGTTGTGGTCGTAGAGGCGGGTCTGATCGAAGAGGCCTGGTGGTCGGGTATCGTGGAGCCGAGCGCCGAGTGGCACGCGCTGCGGCATGCGGGCGCCGCGGCTGCGCTGGCGTACCGCGTGCGAGTGCTGTGCCAGCCAAACTACTACAATACCACCTGTACCACCTTCTGCCGCCCGCGCGACGATAAGTTCGGACACTACTCCTGCTCCGCCGAAGGCGACAAGCACTGTTTGCCCGGCTGGCAGGGCGACAACTGTGAAAAACGTAAGACCTGTTACATCCTCTTGAGCTGATGCTAGTGTCTACCCACACCAGCGTGACACACTTTTCAACATACTATTTACGTTACAGCCGTATGCAAGGAGGGATGTCATCCAACCCATGGCCGCTGCGATCGCCCCGGTGATTGCGAGTCAGTATACTATATCATATCATGATCTACTACACACAAAAAACCAACGAACTGCCTTAAATAAAACACTTTTCTGTGACGTTACAGCTGCCGGCCCGGCTGGCGTGGCGAGCTATGCTCACAATGTCAACCATACCCTGGCTGCAAGCACGGTTACTGCAACGGGTCCTCCTGGGACTGCACATGCGACACCAACTGGGGCGGAATACTCTGCGACCAAGGTACGATAGCACTCACGACCGCGACATCCTTGTCGTCTCTTCATATCACTCGTCACTCAATTGAACTCCTGTCGTTCCAGACCTGAACTACTGCGGCACGCACGAGCCTTGTCAACACGGCGGCACCTGCGAGAACACCGCTCCTGATCAATACCTATGTCGATGCGCTGAGGGTTTCTCCGGCGTGGATTGCGAGCGCGTTGACAATCCGTGCGCGCCACAGCCCTGCGCACACGGCTCGTGCTCGTTGGCCGCCACGCCACGTGGGTTTGCATGCGCGTGTGAGCGTGGTTATGGCGGCGCGCTCTGCGACATTGACGTGGACGACTGTGCCAGCGCACCCTGCCTGCATGCAGCCACATGCCGCGACCGCCTCGACGGCTTCACTTGCGAATGCTCCTCCGGCTGGAGCGGGCCTAACTGCGCTGATGGTTCGTATCAGTCTGTGACCCCTGCACTTTTACCCGTATCGTCCGTATCGTTGTTTACATGTATTTGTTTCACAGACGTGGACGAGTGTTTGGTCGGCCCCTCCCCCGCGGCTGCCAGCACCGAGGGCGCACTAGGCCCGTGCGTGAACGCGGCCGCCTGCAATAACACACTCGGCGGGTACTCGTGCGCATGCCTCGCTGGTTGGACGGGCCGCGACTGCGAGACCAACGTGGATGACTGCACCGGCCAGTGCCTCAATGGCGCTACGTGCATCGACCTCGTTGACGACTTCCATTGTGCATGCGCGACCGGATACGCGGGCCGCACGTGCGCGAACGATGTCGACGACTGCGCGCCGCGCCCATGCCGGAACGGTGGCGAATGCGTCGACCGGCTCAACGCTTACCGCTGCATCTGTCCTGTTGGTTTCTCTGGCACCAACTGCGAGGTGAGCTCTTCCTAACTAACCTAACCTTCTCACCTTGGGACCTCCCTCGCCTCTTTCTAAAGTACTAATGTCCACTCACAATCTATTGTCTGTCGCCTTCCGTTCAGGTGGATCGGTCGCTCTCGCATTAACATCGACTAACCCGAACTCTGCTTTTTTAGCTGTCCTCCTGTCTGGGAAGGTACTGTCTGGTAAGTGATCGGATTCTTTTAATCTTTTACAAAATGTGTGGAACCTTTGAGTAGCAGTAATCGTAGTTAGCAATGGTTTTTTTGTTTTGGATTGTGTGCAAAAAAGGAACGTTTTAATAAATGCATGACATTTGAAATGTATTGTGTTCGGTAACAGGACGACCGCGATCACTGTGCGGGATCCCCATGCGGCAACGGCGCCGCGTGCTACACAGCGCAGAGCGACTACTATTGCCACTGCGCGCCCGGCTGGACCGGCAAGAACTGCACGCAGCGCGCCGCCCGTGACCGTGAGTACACAATATGTCTACCGAGACCCGCCCACATCACGAACGTTCGAACGAACGTCATCAGACGGCAATAGTATTCGCACAGTTGCGAGATGATGTTCTTAGTGTTGCGTGCAAAAGGCGGCGCTGTAACAAACCTCATGTGTGGCAGAGAGCGAGTCGTGCGTAGGCGGCGTGGCGTGCGTGCGAGGCGTGTGCGTGCGACCGCCAGCCGGCGCTCCGCGCTGCGCCTGCGAGCCTGGTGTCACCGGCCGCACCTGCGCCGACCGTAAGTACCACCACCGCCTCCTGCCACCCGCGCGCCGCATCACTACCACTCAAAATTCACATATCACTTATGTTGCAGAGGTGGATGAGTGCGTCACCAACCCCTGTCGAAATAATGCCACGTGTGTCGACGGCACCGCCGATTTCACTTGCATATGCCGCGACGGCTGGACCGGTAAGTGACACGCGATTCTCTGTCGTAATACATATATGAACTATAATCGATTACAATATGCACTGAAAACTAATATAGTCTTCTGCGGCAGGTAAGACCTGTTCGGTTCGCGTCGACGACGGCGAGCGCTGCCCCGACGGCACCTGTGGCAACGGAGGTACGTGTGTCCGTGAAGGAGGCGGCTGGCGGTGCGTTTGCACGTCGAGCTGGGCCGGTCCCGCCTGCGAAGTGAGTCTGCCCCCCGCGCCGCTCGCCCCGCCCGCACCCCCAACCACGCCCGCGTGTCCCTGCGCTGCCGGCGGGACCTGCGTGCCGACCGCCGCGGCGCCCGGGTGGGCCTGCGCGTGTCGGGAAGACCGCACAGGCGCACGCTGTGAACTCGTGCTGGAGCCGTGCGCGTCGGCGCCTTGCCGCAACGGTGGGCGGTGCGTCGGTGGTGCAGGATGGTGGACATGCGAGTGCGCACCGGGTTGGGTGGGTGACACATGCACAGCTCGAGTGCCCCCTGCTGTCCCCACCGCTGTGTGTGACCCAGCCTGCCCTCCTCCCGCCACCTGCGCGCCCGACCCCGCGCGCCCCGGTGCCACTCGCTGCGTCTGTCCACCTTCGCCACAACGCGCAGCGCGTCGCTGTCTAGAATGTACGTATTGATCTCTTCATGGTTTTGAATTTCATATCATCTGTTCCTATTAACATTGCTAGATGTGAAAATCAGCAACTTTACAAGAGAGCGCCCCAAAGTTTTAAAAGTTTATATTTTTTTATATCTTCGATCCACATTTACAAAATTCAACTGAGGTATAATACTTATTTATAAGCTTAGGTACATGATAAAGTTTTTTTTTTTTTTTATAAATTTATTAAAAATCGCAAGCGACATTTTAACTGTACTGGATTAGATATCATTTGTGAAATCTGTCATATTCGACAATGTTACTTGTACAAATTACTTGTTGGGAGTACCGCACACGTCATTTTAATGATAACTCTTACATGTATAAGTGTTTGTCGTATTTAAACACTTCATCCAAAATAAACCCAATTTTTCTGCATTACGTACATAAACTTTTATTTAGTAAACAGGTTCATTGCGGTCGTGAGAAGAGTTAATTAGGCTACCACCCGTTTGAAAAACTATTCGATTCCTATTTTGCTCCACGCAATTATCCGACCAGAATTGAAATCTTTTTACTCGATTTTGTAAAACTTTATGTTTTATAAATTGAAAGAGAAAGTAGAAACTTCATTTGCCCCATGTTTAGTTGTTACCCCATGCCACATACTTATATCATTTAGATTTTATGTCACTAACTCATATAAGGTGACGGTCGTGATATATATCAGGCATTGTTAATGCTCCGTTTGTAAAAACTACGGATAAAAATTAACTGTTTGTTACATTTACCGAAAGATATATTATTTTAAGGACGATTAGTGAAATGAAAGCTACTCGTAAATGGGAAAATTGCATATCCGACCTTGTTAATATGGACTAGCGATCTGTCAAAGAACATTTTTGTGATTGTTTTGTTTTACCAATAGTAATCGCCGGCCTTGGAGTGGATAATGACGACGGTGGTGAAGGAGCCGACAACGAAGAAGGTGACGACGGAGCCGGGCGCGGGCGGATGGACGCCGGCGGGGAGGAAGGGCCCGGTGCATGTGGAGCAGGCAACGGCACGTGGTGGTGGGGGTGTAACGCATGCTGGTGTGCCGGCGGCACGCCAGCCTGCACGCGGCTCTGGTGCGGCCTGCCCGACTGCCTCGCGCCCAACGCGCAGCCCTGTCGCACCGACGAGGTACTGCGACGCTTCACTACTGTAATGTTCAGTGATTATGAATTTATAACGTTATACCGCTATTCCATATTGTTGTGGCAGGTGTGCGTACCGGCGGCGCCCGCGCTGTGTCTGCGTGCTCCTTGTGCGCCACTCGGCGAGTGTCGGCGCGTGGCGGGGCGGCGAGTGGAGCCCCCCGCACTACCGGCGCCCCCCGCCTGCTGGCAGGGTGCACGGTCCTCCGCCCCACCTGCCGGTTGCGCGCGTGCACAATTACAGCTCGCGCGAGAGCGCATCGCAAGTGGCGCGCACGTGGAACGCGCATGCTCGGCTCTGAGACGTGCGCTCGCCGCCGCTCTAGCCGCGCGCGACCCTCCCGCACCGCCTCTAGCCCTACTCTGTGATCTCGCTCCTGATGATGACGACGCGTTAGATATAGCACTGGTGATTACTCGATTCTTGATTATCTATTATATATATAATTATGTGATATTTTAGTCAGACGTACATAATATATCTGCATTTGTATACTCTGCAGTGGATAGGTGACGAAGTTGGTTCTGACGGGGCGGCGGGCGCGGCCGCTCTCGGCGAGGCGGTGCGCGCGCTCGGTGAGCTGGTGCTGCGGCGACGGCTCGCGAGACACGCACTGCTCGGTGCGGCGCTGAGACTGCGCGTGCCTCAGGCGCCACCCCCGCCAGTACCCGAGCCAATCACCGCACCATCCACCACGGTCGCCATCGGCGTGACCGCATTGGTGGTGGCCATCATCGCCGCGATGGTCGCCGCTTGGCTGCTGCGCCGACGCCGGGTCGCCGCCGCGGAACGTTCGCGCCGCTGCGATGAAGAAAAGTCGAATAATCTGCAGAATGAGGAGAATCTGCGGCGGTATGCGAACCCACTACGTGAGGAGGGTCGCGCGGGTGTGGTCGGCGTTGGTGGCGGTGGTGGCGGTGGTGGCGGTGGTCGGGAGGAGCTGCCCCGCGCACACTCGCTGTACAAGGCGCAGAACGCGGACGCACGTAACGACACTCCGCCGCGCGACAAGGAGCTCACGAAGCGCGCGCTCCCGCCGCCGGAGCCGCCTCCCCCCTCGCGACACCCGCCGCCCGAGCCCCTCACCATGCTCGTGTGATATTAGTTAGCTGATGTGTGCACTGCGCAGTAGTGCAGTAGTGCAGTAGTGCAGTACGACTGGTTGTGTGAGAGAGAGTCCGCGCTTCGTCGTTCGCAGCGACGCGCCGGCCACCAGACAGAGAATAATAATTTATTGTGTTGA
This sequence comes from Mimas tiliae, assembly GCA_905332985.1. Classification (NCBI taxonomy): domain Eukaryota; kingdom Metazoa; phylum Arthropoda; class Insecta; order Lepidoptera; family Sphingidae; genus Mimas; species Mimas tiliae. The sequence continues at coordinate 15,612,371 of HG995257.1, forward strand.
TTCCTTTCTGTGATTGTAAATATGTATGTTTGTAAATATTGTTAGGTTGCTTAGAGAATGTTTTACACACGTGTTTTGAAAAAAAGCGTATTAATGTAAAGGTTGTAAAGATATAAAAATATAAAAAGAAATGATTGTTTTAATAAAATTATTTGAGCTTGCCTGTTAGTTTTATTGCTAGATTCACCTTATGAACAATCCTCCCCCATAAAACGAAAGATAAAATAATAATTATATTAGTTTCCTGACTGCATTTTTTCATTATTATTAAATTACCGACTATAGCCTAGCGGGCAGTGGTACAGACTGCGGTGGCAGATGTCGCGAGTTCGAATCGAACCCCCTAGGGCCCACTTCGTATTGTAATTAAGACGTAGCAGCATGTATTGCCTTATAAAGATTCATCATAAAGTTATAAATATCATTTATGGGAGAATTCATGTCAGTTGTCTTTGTCCAGTTCACATTTTATAATGGCTTACATAAAAATTCAATATTAAAGTTAATAAATCGTTTAGTAATATTCTGTTTCATATGTCTAGTGTAATCCGATATGTAGAACACATTACAAAAACTATAACAATTTCATTTGACCAGCCGCTGCACCGGCACCGACTCTAAAAATATCTATATTAGAAATTATTGTTTTTGACTTTTCAGTGTTTTTTTAAGTAAAAAATTATTAAGTTTAATTTTTTAGTGTTAGGTACTGCTATGGCATGTAAATTTCAATACAATATCATAATAGCAATGACTATGCTGTTATCCGTTGAGAAGTTATTTTTTTACACCGTACCCCGTCATCAGACCTTAACCAAATTTATATGGAACCATCTCTATGGAATGAAATTTTGTAACAAAATCGGTTCACTATTGAAGGAAAAATCGATGTAAATACAATTAAAAAAAACTCGCTGAATTGAGAACCTCCCTTTATTGACTCCCTTTATATTTTGGTATTTTTAATTTTTACATTGATTGGGGTTACAAATACTCGTAGTTACATATATATGCGTGAATTTTGTGCAAGTAATAGCTGGCTGTATAATGGCGTAGGTATGTCGTAGATGCTCTATGATTGATGAAGTATAATATATAGCGTGAATGTGGCGGACGTGTATAAATGGCGGAATATGACGCGAATGTACTGGAAGTGTGTGCCGGTTGGTGGAGATTGTATAAGTAATTGGCTCAAAATAATTAAAATCTGGCGTAGACATCTTCCCGGCCTTCTTGATGAGTTAGGTAGAAGGAAGATTCGGTTTATGGCTCTTCTTATTAGTCCTTGAGACGTAGATATATCCGCAACCCTAGGGATTTAATTAATCAACCCAGAAACAATTCAGTTATGCGGCCTAATCGCCATCAGAGTGGTGGTTGATTATATATCTTCTTTTATTAAAACTAAATCATTGAACTTCAAATATCAGCAACATATTTAGTAGACCAGCACTACCAGAATTGTTGTTAGCCTTGCTTCAGACGCTGAAACCGGTCAAGACAATTGGTGTTACAGTCTACAAAGTCCGGTAATGGTAAGGACGTAGAGGCCTGCAAATTAAAAAGTTATAATTTACTCCGGTCTCTGCCAGACCGATAAAATGGGGAGCATACGCGGGAGAGTATTTTAACTCAAGACTCGACGAGCTGTATAATCACAGATAGAGATAGTTGCGTTGCGTCTGTTAAAAGTTGGTTATTTCTTTAGCAGAGGCAACAAAGTTGCCCATAATAGCAGTTGATTACTTTAGGGATAACTCTTTGAGAAATAAACCTTTTCAATGTAAGGATGAATGCGTCCTTAGATAACTCGCTGACCGCTTCAAGGTGGAGGCACTTATTTATACCGGAAGCGTAATATGGAAATGCATAAGTAGCATTTGTTTATTTTGGATCGTCTACCCTTGCGGTCTGTGATGAAAAACTGAACTACTTTTTTATATAATACTATTTACATATAATCTTATATTATATATTTTAGTATTTTATTTAGATCTATTTCTTTTAATTACAGTCTGTGCTAATGTTTTACAATATTTTATCAACATACATACATACATACGCCTGTATTCCCCGAAGGGGTAGGCAGAGGTGTAACTAGTACACCCACATTTCGCGGAGCGTATCTCCATCCCACAATGTGATAGGGGGCAAACCATACCGGGCACAAATTCCAGACTCCGGGATAATACTGAGCATTTCGTAATAGAAAAAAAACTCAATACTACTTTACCCGACCCGAGGATCGAAAGGTTTGTGAAAGTTAGGTTTCCGAAAGTTAGGGTTGTGAAAGTTAGGTTTCCGAAAGTTAGGTTTGTGAAAGTTAGGTTTTCTAAAGTTTGGTTTACGTAAGTTAGGTTTCCGAAAGTTAGGTTAGTAAAAGTTAGGTTTTCAAAAGTTAGGGTTGTGAAAGTTACGTTTCCAAAAGTTAGGGTTGTGAAAGTTAGGTTTCCGAAAGTTAGGTTTGTGAAAGTTAGGTTTCCGAAAGTTAGGGTTGTGAGAGTTAGGTTAGGTTAGGTTAGGTTAGGTTTTTTTTTTTTTTTTTGGGGCTCTATGCCCCACTCTCGTTCCCCCTATCCAGGACAAGGGAAGTTGGGAATCTATTTTATTTATCACTACATTTTTCTTACACTACTTACAATAACTTATTCTATATAATATATGGCAACTTACATATCTCAATACTTCTGTTAATCTCTATTTATCCTATTTCTATATATCTTATTTCTAACATGGCATACTTTCTATTTTATATCTTATTACTTATCTTAATATACCAATTATCCACCATATATTTATTTAAAATCTATTTATCTAATTCTATTTATCTGAAAACTACATAAAAACTACATACATTTCTAACTATTTTTCTTATTACTAAACTTATATAATCTTATATTATATAGCTAGTATAAGTACTTATTGTCTATTTTTATTATTTACCTTATTCGTTATTATCTTGCAGTATTTTAAGAATTTGTATAAAGTGTTTTTATTTTTTATAATTTCTGGTATATTATTTACATCCATTTTAACATCCATTTCTTGTTCCAGGTTGTATCTTTCGTTTGCGTGGATGGGACATTCAAGCAGGAGGTGTGGAACCGTTTCTTGAGCGTCAGGGTCACACAGGCACGCCGGGCTCTCCTTACACTTAAAACGATGCAAGTACTCAGAGAACCCGCCGTGCCCCGTAAACACCTGCGTCAGTACTGGATCCAGGACGATCCGCCTGACAACTCTGTACGCCTCGATAGCGTCCGGGAAGAACAGCTTCGTTACTGAAGCCGTCTCCCCATCCGCATATCTCCGGCTCCATTCGTCAATAGAGTCCTGCCGGATCTGTCTCTTGACGAATGAAACCGGACACTTGTCGTAATGCGCACGGGTCTTCAGGTGTTGTGCGGCCTCCTTAGCGAGCCCATCCGCCCTCTCATTTCCCTCCAACCCCACGTGAGCCTTCACCCAGAAGAGTTCAACTTTCTGGGTGCGTTCCTCAGCTTTATTTAAGATATTATTAATTTCGAACGCTAGGGGGTGGAGGGAGTCACCTTTGGTGACGACTTCAAGGGCGGACCTAGCATCGCTAAAGATGCCGCACTTAGGAAGCCCGCTTCGGAGCACCTCCTCCGCAGCTTTCCGGAGGGCAAGAAGTTCCGCTTGGTAAACGGAGCAGTACGGCTCCAGCTTCAGTTTTCTGGTACTTGTCTCGGCGGCGCCATCCCATATGGATAGCGCCGCTCCGACTTTCCCATCTATCTTGCTGCCGTCGGTAAAGATACTGAGACCTTCACCGACGTGCTGGGCCAGTTCTGCTCCGTCCACCAAGCATTGGAACCTCCTGTTCCTCCGGTCTGCCGGGTGACCCAAGCTGACGAAGGCCACAGGCCTCTCTACCTCCCGATCTCCCACTACTCGCTGTGAATACCCCCTCTTGATCTCGTAGAGGAGGGCGGTTTCCCTCACTCTTATGTCAAGAGGCAGTATTCCAGCGAGCAGTAGGGTCGAGTTGAGGGAGACAGTCCTGTATGCCTTCGTCAACTTTTGTGCGAAACTTCGCTGGATTGCTCCAAGCTGCTTCCTGATACCCAGTTTCAGACTGGCGGGAGCCCACGCACTGGCCGCGTATAGGATAACGGGCTCAACCGCCGCCGTATAGATCGTCCTGATCACCTCCGGTTCCAGCCCCCACTGGACTTTGGCTGACCTCGCGAGCATTTTATAAATTCCGATGGCCTTCCTACAGGTTTGCGTTACGTGACTGTTAAAGGTCAGTTTCTGGTCTATTGTCAGGCCGAGCATCTTGATTTCATGCGACAGGCCAATGTCGACACCGCCCATGTGCAGGATCGGAGCATCGTACTTTAGTTTGTTTGTTATAATCATAGCCTTCGTTTTATTTGGCGCAAATTTAAGTTTATTTCCGATGCCCCAATCCCGCACATAGGCCAATGCCGCATTGGCCTGCCTCTGTGCTTCTCCTGTGGAATCCCCATCGAACACCAGGACGACATCGTCAGCGAATGCTTGGCAATAGTCGCCCCGGCGCTCTAACCCCTGCAACAGGGGGTCGAGAAGGAGATTCCACAGGATCGGCCCTCCAACAGATCCTTGTACGCAACCCTTAACAGTCCGTTTCGCAACCTCGGCGCCCGCGTATCGAACCCTGACCATCCGATCGTCCAGATAGCTGGCGACTACCCTTCTGATGTTTGGTGGGCATCCTTCTTCCGCCAACCGGACTTTTATAGCAGGCCACCAGGCGCTGTCGAAGGCTCCCTCTATGTCCAACGATATCATAATTATGACTTTCTTTGATAAAAGTTTCGCCCTAATATGCTTCATCAGGTCATAGAGGGAGTCCTCGGTGCTCCTTTGTGGCATAAATCCATATTGGCGGTGGCTGATCCTCGGAAGGAGGTGCCATTTGAGTCTGCCCACAATCATCTTTTCCAGTATCTTTCCCATCACCGGCAACAGTCCTATCGGTCTATGCGCTTTCGGAGTCGTGTAGTCGTCTCTACCCGGCTTCGGAAGCACAACGACCGTGGCCTCTTTCCAAATTTTTGGAAAGCAGGCCAGTTCCAGGCACTTGTTTGCCAGCGATAGGAAAGGCACCGGATCCAGGGCGATCGCCCGCGAACAAATGTCAGACGTCAGGCCATCCGACCCGGGCGCCTTCTTAGGGCTGAATCCCGCCAGCGCAGTCTCGAGCTCGTTCATTGTGAATGGGGGGTCATGTACCTCACCATGGACCCTCTCATTCACACGCTCGGCTAGCCCCCTGATGCGTCGGTGGTCCTCATTATCCTCCTCATCAGGGTCGTCCGGGTAGAAGGTATCGGCAAGGAATCTTGCCGATTCCCCCTGACCCAGTGTTACACCGTCCCTGACAAGGGGCTGGTCCTCATGCCGCTTGGTCAGCCTACCCAGTACCCGATAAATCCCATCCCACACCCCTTCTTTATCCTGCTTTCCGCAAAACTCCTTCCAGCTTTTCACTTGTGCTTTTTTCGCCTCGTCTTCATATATCTTCTTTGCCTGCTTATATTCTCTAATGACTTTTTCTTTTCTTACAGAAGCTGCCCACCGGATCCTGCGCTTCTTCCGCATCATATCTTTCTTCATCCCGTCAAGCTCTTTGGACCACCAAGGTAAGTTGTATTTATTATTATTGTTGTTTTTTAAAGGTATGGTATCTTCACAAGTTTTAATTATAAGTTCCGTATATATCCCGATTTTCTGTTGTAACTCTTCTTTTGTTTCTTTTTTCTCTATTTCTATTTTGTTTAATTTGTGTTCATCAATATTTTTTTTAAGTTTTGTTCCAAATTCTGTCCATTTTGCCTTTTTAGTGTTATATAGTCGTGTAGTTCTATTGATTTTGATTCCTTGGCTTTTTTTAAGTCTTATTGTAAAAGTGATTATGTTATGGTCTGAGCTCGTTAGGTCCTCGTTAACTCTCCAGTTGTCGATTTTATCCAAGAGGTCGACCGAACAGGCGGTGACGTCCACTTGGCTGGAGTAGACCCTATCTCCTCTTATGGTGAAAAACGTCGGTGTGTTGCCTTCGTTCAACACGTGGAGCCCGGCTTCGTCCATCCAATTGGACACCATCTCACCTCTTCGGTCGATCTCCCGGCTCCACCATAGGCTTTTTGCGTTAGTGTCTCCTCCCATTAGTAGGCCTCTCGGGCCCAGTCTTTGTTCTATCGTCCTCAGCTGGTCAAGGTACGGTTCGATAGGCTGATCGGGTTCGAAGTAGTACGAGGCCATCACGATCTCCCAGGCGCCGGTGCAGATTTTCACCACAACGATGTTAGTTGTGGTGAATTCTGGGCAGATCAAGGCATCCATATCATCGTCAAAGATTGCTATGGCCGCCTTGACCTGACCCTCTTCCCGTTCAGCGCACTGGAAAATCCTGACGGTCCCGTATTTCTTCACGCGGCCTGTTCCTCCAACGTACGGCTCCTGGATTAGGGCGACGGCCAACCTCTTCTCCATTGCCAACGACATTAGCTCTTGCGTGGCAAGTGCTTTTCTTTGGAGGTTGGCCTGCGCCACCAGGTATGGCCTCACGCTGGGGTTGGATACAGCTGGGCCCGGGGCTGTGGAGACCACCTTAGCAGTAGGCCACTGCCGATCTGGCTATGGCTTCCCACTTATTCCTAACTGGGCAGTCTTGGCTGAAGGCGTTATGCGTCTTTGACTCCATTCCGGCCTTTTGGCAGTTGCAGCATGTCGGTGGCGCAGCCGCCATCCAATCTGGACACTCTGTTCGGAAGTGGTTTCCTCCGCAATGACTGCAGGCATCCAGATGGTCTTTACAGAACCGCCGACTATGACCGTACCCTAAACAACGCGTACACTGTATTAGGGGTGACTGGTCGACGACTCTTACCCTCTGGATGTCTACATGCACTGCCCCAGCTTCTGTCAATAATTTCCAAATCCTTGGAGTGACCTGTAAAACGACGTTCGAGGTGAGTGGGTTCCTTGCAGGTTTCCTAAATTTAACCTTCACTCTATCCTCTTCCCCTTCGACGCCCTCAAGTAGGTCTTTGTTCTGCGTCTTGAGAGACGTAAGTATGTCTTGGTCTGTGTTGTATTTTAAGACATCCTTTAGCATTACCATCGGGTCTTTGTTCTTTACGTCCTCTATTTCTAGGTCTCCTCCCGCTCTCTTAATCTTTTCCTTTACTCTTCCCATCTCTTCTCTCGTGCAACACCCTACAATCACCTTCCTGTCTTTTGCCTTCCTCATCCTGTCGATCCTGAGCCCTTCCTCTCTTGCTTTTATCGTGTCCTTTATCTTTTCATACACCTCGTCTCCCGTCACTGTCTCGTCCTTCGAAGTGATGACAACCGAGTGTAGCGCCGTTGTCGTCTTCGCAGTCTGATTGTGGGACGGACCGGCCGCCACACTTGCGTAGGTGTCCCTTTCTTTAAGCTCCTCTCTTTGCTTTCTCATTTCTTCACCCAATCGTGTCATTTCTTCCTTACTTTCCTGAAGCATCCTTCCATGTTCCTCCAGTCTTCTTATGAATTCGCTTTCTCCTTCTTTTCTGTTTGTCCACAGATCCTTTGGTTCCTTAACTTCCTTTTCCTGTTCTTCTTGTACTTGTTTGTTTTCCATCTCCTTCCCTTTTACTTTCTTCCTTTCTTCTTCTGCTTCTTTTACCAGTCTATATAATCTTTCTGTAGCCTCTAGCACGTCGTTTTTAATCTCGGTCTTTATATTTCGTCCATTGCCCAGTTGTGTCTTCACCTTTGTCACGCAGGCTTTTGCCTCTGTCATCCTACTTAGATACCGTTTCTCCTGTGGTACTGTGGCAGGTGAAGTCGTTGGGGTTATTTTTGGTTTCTGTTTCGCAGGTCCGACGGTCTTTTTAGGGTCTTCCGTTATTCCAAACTTCGTTTCTATACTTCGCCGGGCCTGCGCTACATTAACCTTGGGTACCTCCATGATGTCGTCTGGGCTGGTTTTTTCCGCTGACTTATCAGCTGGTCTTTGCTGCTCCTTTGCTGGCGTGCGGAAGCCAAACATTGTTGTAATTTGGGGTTAGTCAGGGAGAACGCGTCGAATTTATAAATTATATGAGGCTGTCAAGTGTAGAGGGCTTGCCAGTCCGTTGGTCAATTTGTTTATATTGACTACCCGAGGTAGTCGTCCTAATTATAAATAATTATATTGATAGGAAAAATAAATTTTGAAATTTAAAAAAATGGCGTCAATTTTAGGTCAAACAGGTGCGCGGTGGTATCGTAATATTTATTTACTATATCTACTAAGGTGATGAAGTTATAATATGTGGTTAAAAGAAGAAATTTTGAAATTTGGAAAATGACCGGTACCAAGTTGATATACCAAACTGAGGCTAGGGTGGGCGGGGGGGCAATTTTTTGACTTTTCCCGCGTATTTTGGGCGCGCTTTCGCACGGATCGGGTCGGGGGCCCAGAGGGGGTCACAAATAAATGGTTTTTGGATTTTAGGGACGGTAAATTTTGAAAATATTTACGAAAATATGGTAAAAATTAGGTAAATTAATATAATTTTTTTTTTTTTTTTTTATTTTTTTTTTTTTTTTTTTTTTTTATGTTTCAGATGCGGCAAAAACCACACCGAAGCGGCGGGGCCGGCGGGGGGGATGTAACGACGCAGGAAAATCAACAGAACCTATGATAATTTTGAAAAAATCCACTGAAATGTGTCAATTTTATATGAAAAAAATGACAAAAACGTCTTTAATTAAATAATTTATTATATAACTATATATAATATTCGGCACAGCCGTACGCGCACCGTCAAGACGAACAGATCGATACCAATTACTACCTTGTAGTGTCAAAAATGAGACTTCAAAAATTTTCAAAAAGTCAAGAAATTTCTTTAGTATGGCACGAGCTTAGGTGGTTTCAGTACATTAATCGATAAAAATATGAGAACAATGAATGGGTTAGGTTAGGTTAGGTTAGGGTTAGGTTAGGTTAGGTTAGGTTAGGTTAGGTTTTTTTTTTTTTTTTTTGGGGGGACTCCCCCCCGGCTGCTCCCTCTGATACTTTTAATTCAGAGATTGTCTACCTATTTAATTCACATGCCTTTATTAAAAAATTCATCATCTAAAAAAAAAAAAAAAAATATTTGAAATTTTACATCTTTTAGTATGCCTATAAAAAATCCAACTCTAACATACATATATAAAACATTAGACATACTATAATACTGTTTTCTTATTTATTAAAATTTACATTTATACGGTCTCAGATAATAACGTGTCTTTCTCACAAATCCAGCTTGTCCTAGGCAACTAGGAGCATATAATCTAATATTACAGACTGTAGTTGCCCTTTTCTATTTGTTACCTTTTATCACGGTACACGTTATTTCTTTACAAAATTTTAAAAACTTAGATCTTATTACATCATCTTCCAACATACCGCTCAGATTATCCTTTTTTACAATTTGGTCAACCTCTATTTCAAGGTTTGTTCGTTTATACAGATATATTGGGCATTCAGTCAACACGTGTAACACATCTTCTGTGGCTGCTGGGTCACAGATACATGAGGGGCTCTCCTTGCACTTGAAGCGATTCAAATACTCGGAGAATCCCCCATGGCCCGTGAAGACTTGCGTGAGGACCGGGTCCACCGGCATCTTCTTGATCACTTTATGGGCTACCCTAACATCAGGGAAAAACAGCTTCGTTACCGATGCTGTTTCTCCAGCCCTATATCGCTCATTCCATTCGTCAATCGACTCCTGACGGATTTGTCGCTTGACGAACGAAATGGGACATCGGTCATAATCGGGCCTCCTTTTTAGGGTGGTAGCCGCCGCCTTCGCGAGCTCGTCCGCACGCTCGTTCCCTGCCAACCCCACGTGCGCCTTAACCCAAAAGAGGTTAAAGATTTTACCGCGCTCTTTGGTCTGGTTAGGTTAGGTTAGGTTAGGTTAGGTTTTTTTTTTTTTTTTTTTTTTTTTTTTTTTTTTTTTTTTTTATTGTGGGGCGCTATGCCCCACTCTCGCTCCCCCTATCTAGGACAAGGGATATTGTCCATATTTTCTTTATTTATTACCATTTACATTATAATCTTACAAGCTACTTACATTTATCTATTTCTCTACATTAACAATTACCTATTTTACCCTTAATCTATTCATCTTATTCTAACAGCTTAATACATACATTTCTACTATATCCTTATCACTAAATTAATATAACTTAAAGGTTAGGTTAGGTTAGGTTAGGTTAGGTTAGGTTAGGTTAGGTTTTTTTTTTTTTTTTTTTTTTTATTGTGGGGCGCTATGCCCCACTCTCGTTCCCCTAACCCTAGTTAGAGCTCTTTTTCACCCCCTACCCTTCCCTATTCTATCTTTATTGGTTCATTTCTATGCTCCTAGTCTCAATGGTCCTACTTTTCCTAATCCTAGCTATTTTCTTATTTTATTGGAACGACTTTTTTCTTTTCTTTATTTACATACATTTTTTCACTTAATTTAACTTATCTACCTTATAACTATTCCAGTTTATCTTATTTTTACTTACATTATTTCTTAGTTTCTAGTAATATATAATCTATACATTGTATATCTAGCCTAACTTATTTCTACTTATTTCTATTTGCTACGCTAATTACTACATTTCTACAATACTTAATAAACTTATCTCTACTTTCCTTATTTGCTATTAATTTACATACTGTATTTCTTTTAATGTCTATACCTAACTCTATTTCTAAATCTAGTCTTTTCATCAGATACACTGGGCATTCGGTTATAACGTGCACTAAACTTTGGTCTTCTGCAGGGTCACAGATACATGACGGGCTCTCCTTGCACTTGAAGCGGTACAAGTATTCGGAGAACCCGCCATGCCCCGTGAACACCTGCGTCGTGACGGGATCCGTTTGGATCTTCCCGATGATTTGGCGGGCCTCCACAGCACTCGGGAAGAAGAGCTTTGTGGTTGAGGCCGTCTCGCCCTGTACGTAGCGCTCGTTCCACTCGTCAATCGACTCCAGACGAATCTGTCGTTTGACGAATGAAACGGGACACTTATCGTAGTCAGGTTTAACTTTGAGATTCAGCGCAGCATCCCTTGCGAGCTCGTCTGCGCGCTCGTTTCCCTCCAACCCTGCGTGAGCTTTTATCCAGAATAACGATACTATTCTGCCGCGTTCTTTATTGCTTCTGATCATTTTTTGAATTTGGAACGCTAGGGGGTGGAGGGAAGCTCCGTCAGCGACGGTTTCCAGCGCCGCTCTAGAGTCGCTCAGGATGCTGCACTGAGCCGCCTCCCCAACCACCGCCTCTGCCACCGCCCTGTGGAGGGCCACCATCTCTGCCTGGTAGACGGTGCAGAATGATTCCAGTTTGAGTTTTTTGGTTTTGGTCTCGGCGGCGTTCTGCCAAATGGAGATTGCCGCTCCGACCTTACCATCGATCTTACTGCCGTCTGTGAAGATAGCTCGGCCTTCTCTAGTTATTTGGTTCACTTCTGCACCGTCCACCAGACACCGGTATTTAATAGTGCCACGTTGCGCTGGGTGTTCAAGATTTTCGAAGGCCACAGGCCGTTCCACCTCCCGGTCCCCTATCACCCGCCGGGACCAGCCCCTTTTGATTTCGTACAGGGAGGCATTCTCCCTGGCACGAATATCCAGGGGCAGTATCCCGGCGAGGAGAAGGGCCGAGTTTAATGAGACGGTCCTGTAGGCCTTCGTAATCTTTTGCGCGAAACCTCTTTGGACAACAGCGAGCTGCTTTTTTATCCCTAATTTGTGTGAAGCCGGGGCCCATACACTTGCTCCATATAGTATGGTTGGCTCTACTACAGCCGTATACAGCAGTTTGATGATGTCTGGTCCCAGCCCCCACTGCGTTCTTGCTGCCGTGGACAGTTTTTGGTAAAAACCCACTGCCTTCTTACATACGTTGGTAACGTGGGCGTTAAAGGTCAGCCCGCTGTCGATTGTGACTCCCAGTATCTTCATCTGTTTTTCCAGACCAATGTCCACGCCACCCATGTGGAGGATCGGAGAATCATACTTCAGTTTTCTGGTTATCACCATTGCCTTTGTCTTGTTCGGGGCGAACTTAAGTTTGTTTTTGATTCCCCAATCCCTCACACAGGCCAGCGTTTCATTGGCCTGTTTTTGTATCTTGCTCATCTCATGTCCGTCGAATGCGAGCACTACGTCATCGGCAAAAGCTTGGCAGTAAATACCCCGTCTATCAAGCTCCGATAGTAGTGGGTCGAGGAGCAGATTCCAGAAGGTTGGACCCCCAATGGAGCCCTGCACGCATCCCTTGGAGGTCCACCTCTCATACTCTTCCCCGGAGTACCTCAGTCTGACTTTTCTGCTCTCGAGGTAGCTATCTATTACCCTTCTGATGTTGATTGGACATCCTTCCTCCGACAGTCTGACTCTAATTGCCGGCCACCAGGCGCTGTCGAAGGCCCCCTCTATGTCCAGTGAGACAACAAGGACAATTTTCTTTTCAGAAAGTTTGTTCCTTATATGTCTCATCAAAACGTAGAGGGAGTCTTCGGTGCTCCTCTGCGGCATAAAGCCAAACTGTCGGGGGCTTGTCCTCGGGTAGAGATACCACCTCACTCGCCCCACCACCATCTTCTCCAGTATCTTCCCCATCACAGGCAAAAGGCCTATCGGTCTGTACGATTTGACGTTCGTGTAGTCCTCCTTGGCAGGTTTCCGGAGGACTATGACCGTTGCCTCCTTCCAGGTGGTCGGGAAGTGGCCAAGTTCGAGGCACTTGTTTGCCAGTGATAGGTACAATTCTGGGTACTTATCTATAGCTTGCTTACAGATGTCAGCCGTTAGGCCGTCTGCTCCCGGGGCTTTCTTTGGATTGAAGCTGTTTGCAGCCGCACTTAGTTCGTCCAGTGTAAATGGTGGGTCATGGATCTCAGCATCGACTTTGTCATTTACTCGTGCGGCTGCCTCTCTTGTACGCTGATGGTCTGCGTTGTCTTCTTCTTTATTGTCTTCTGGATAGAAGGTTTCCGCCAATAGCTTTGCCGAGTCCTTCAAGCTTAGGGTCTCTCCGTTCTTGGTCAATGGCAGGTCTTCATGCTTTTTGGATACCTTCCCAATCACTCTATATATCCCGTCCCAGATGTTCTCCTTATCCTGTTTTTTACAGAATTCCTTCCAACTATCTACTTGTGCCTTCTTGGCTTCATTCTCATATCTCTCTTTTGATTGCAGGTACTCATCAACGACCTTAGCTCTTCGAATCGGCGCTGCGCATCGGATTCTCCTTTTCCTGGTGGTGACTTCCTTCTTCATTCTGGCGAGTTTCTCGGACCACCACGGTAAGTTGTGTTTGTTTTTTACTTTAATTAGCGGTATTGTCTCGTTGCTAGTTTTTATTATTGTATCTATGTATTTTTCTATTGTATTATCTAGATTTGATTTATTGTTGATGTTATTTATTTCTGATTCTGTTAGTTGGTTGCTGTGCAATAATTGTTCCAGTTTTTCAGCAAAGTGGGTCCAATTAGCCTTATTTGTGTTGTACTTTTTTGTAGATTTAAATTTCTGTATTGTAAATTTACTTTTAATTCTATCAATTTTGAAGGTTATTGCGTTATGGTCCGAGTCCGCCATGGTGTCGTCCACCTTCCAGTCCCTTGTCAGGTCCAGGATATCCTCAGTGCAGGCCGTGATGTCAATGTGGCTGGTGAGGAGTTTTCCTCCTCGCACTGTTTCGAATGTTGGAGCTTTGCCGCTGTTGAGCACCTGCAATCCGTGTTCCTCCAGCATTCCTGCCATTTCCTCTCCCCTCCCGTCAGTGTCCGCGCTGCCCCACCATATGCTTTTGGCATTGGTGTCACCCCCTATGAGGATTCCGCGAGGGCCCAGTTTTTCAACTATCTTCCCCAACTGCTGCAGGTATGGCCCTATGGGTTTATCCGGCTCAAAGTAGAACGAGATAACCACTATCTCACGGGTTCCCGTTTGGATCTTCACCACTGTGATGTTGGTTGTGGTGAGGGACGGACATTGGGCCACCGTCCAGTCGCCGTTGAAAACTGCAACGGCTGACTTGACAACGGCCCCCTGCCCGTTTTCTCCCTGGAAGATCCTCACCCCCCGGTGGTCTCTCACTCTACCTTGGCTTCCCACGTATGGCTCCTGCAGCAGCGCAAAGTCGACCTTCCTCTTTGCTGATTCTAGTAAGAATTCACTTGTCGCTAGTTTTTTCCTTTGTAAATTGGCTTGGGCGACTAAGGTCGACGTTGCGCCTGTTGAGGAGTTTGTCTGATCTGGGTTCCTTGGATCCACCTTAGCAATATGCTACCGTGGACCTCGCCAGGATCTCCCACTTCCTCCTCACAGGGCATTCCGGGCTAAAGGCATCGTGTTCGGTCCCGCCGATCCTGGCCTTGGTGCAGTTGCAACACGTCGGTGGAGCCCTCGCCATCCAGTCGGCGCATTCCGACCTGTGGTGGGCCCCCCCGCAGTGGCTGCACGCATCCTCCTGGTCTCGGCAGAACCGCTTCCCATGCCCATAGCCCAGGCACCGCGAGCACTGGATAAGAGGGGATTGGTCCTCGACCTTGACCCTCTGCACGTCAATATGGACTGACCCCTCTTCTGTGAGCCGCTTCCATATCTTAGGTGGCACCTGTATTGCCACGTGAGATGTGAGTGGGTTCCGCGCCCTTCTCCTAAATTTCACCTTTAGGCACGCGCTGTCTCCACTCACATCTCCCAGAAGATGTTTGTTCTGGTTAAGTAGTGCTCTTACTATTTCGTCGTCCTTGTTATGGCTTAGGACGTCCCTCAGCAAAATCATGGGATTCTTATTCTCCATATCCTCGATATGAAGTCTGGCTCCCGCTGATTTGATCTTTTCCTTAATTCTGCCCAGTTCTTCTTTCGACTTACAGCCAACTATCACTTTCCTATCCTTTGCCTTTCTTATCTTATCAATCCTCATCCCCTCTTCTCTAGCGTTTAGTGTAGTCCTGATTTCCTCGAAGACTGCTTCGCCCGTGACCGTCTGGTCCACGGAGGTGATCACTACGGAGTGCATTGCTGCATTCCCTTGTTCCTTCCTCCCCGTGCCAGACACCACGCTTGCGTAGCTTCTTCCTTCTTTCCAGTCCTCTCTTTGCTTATTTATCTCCTTGCTTAACTTTTCCATTTCCTCCTTGCTCTCTTTCAATAGTTGGGTGTGGGCATCCAGTCTCCTAATTATTTCCTTCTCCTGATTTTCTAGCTTTTTCTCTATTTCCGTGTCTCTTCCGATTCTGGGTGGATCTTCTGTTGTCTTTACCTTCTTTCCTTCTTTTAACCTTTCGTCCTCTCCTTCCTTTACTAGCTTGTATAGCTTTTCCGCTGCCTCTATAACGTCCGTTTTTATCTCCGTTTTCAGGTTTCGACTGTTGTTTATTTGGAGCTTCAGTTTCATCAAGCAAGATTTTGCTTTGGCTGTCCTGCTCATTTGTCCGGTATCTTCTCGTGGCACTACTGCCACTATTGAGGCCGGGGCTGTCACTTTTTTAGTCGGGTTTTCTCCGTCCGCAGAGGTTCCCGCGGGTTTTGGCCGCACGGGCTCGGCGGCGCTCGTTCCCCCAGATCTTTCGATCTGGGATTCCAAGCTCCGCCGGGCCTGCGCGACCTTGTTCCCACCGGTATCTCCCGGGCTGATCTTTTCAGGCGTTTTGCTCTTCGGCCTCATTTCCTTGGGTGGCGTGCGGATCCCGAACATTATATGTTTGGTATTGTTAGGGGAATGCGTCTGAAGAATATGTTTCCCACAAGTGTTTACGGCTTGTAGGCGTCAAAAAGTCAAAAAGTAAATTTTGTATAATTTGTTTGGGTCAACCGTGGGGCTTAAAGCAGCTCGTGTTGTTTTTCCTATTTAACAGTTAATAATGCAGATGATATGCAACCAGAGCAGCCAATGCAGACTGTCCAGTTAATGCAGGCAATGCAGGCAGTATGCAGATGATGATCCCTGATTGTTGATTAGCCCGCGCACGCAGGCAATGCAGGCAATGCAGGCAATGCAGGCAATGCAGCCGATGCAGACTATCCAGTCAATGCAGGCAATGCAGGCAGTGTGCAGATGATCCTTGATTAGCCCGCGCTCGCAGGCAATGCAGGCAATGCAGGCAATGCAGCCGATGCAGACTATCCGGATAATACAGGCAATGCAGACAGTGTGCAGATGGATCTTCAATTGGCCCGCGCAAGCAGGCAATGCAGCCGAAGCAGACTATCCAGATAATACCGGCAATGCAGACAGTGTGCAGATGGATCTTCGATTCACCCGCGCAAGCAGGCAATGCAGCCGATGCAGGCTGTCCAGATGATGCAGGCAGTGCAGACAGTGTGCAGATGGATCTCCAATTGGCCAGCGCGCGCAGACAATGCAGCCGATGCAGTTAAAGCAGCCAGTGCAGACTTACCAGATGGTACAGGTAACGCAGGCAATGCGCAGATAGATGTTTGATTGGCCTGCGCACTCAGCTACTGCAGCCAATGCAACCAAAGCAGCCGAAGCAAGCAATGCAGATGATGCAGATGATGCAGGTAATGCCGATAATCCAGAAAATTGACGATTTTTCACTAGTTTTTCCCAATTTGAGGGAAAACCACCGCACTTTCCACTTCACCACCTAAACCAACACACTGCCAGGTCTTTTACGCACCCAATGATATAAATTTCAAAGCGAGATTCAAATTTAAGACGACCGAGCCGATTTATTTTACGCGGAGCGACACATAAACGATGCGTTCACGGTGGCGTTCTTGGAGCAACTCGGTTAGGTTAGGTTAGGTTAGGTTAGGTTAGGTTTTTTTTTTTTTTTTTTTTTTTATTGTGGGGCGCTATGCCCCACTCTCGTTCCCCTAACCCTAGTTAGAGCTCTTTTTCACCCCCTACCCTTCCCTATTCTATCTTTATTGGTTCATTTCTATGCTCCTAGTCTCAATGGTCCTACTTTTCCTAATCCTAGCTATTTTCTTATTTTATTGGAACGACTTTTTTTTCTTTTCTTTATTTACATACATTTTTTCACTTAATTTAACTTATCTACCTTATAACTATTCCAGTTTATCTTATTTTTACTTACATTATTTCTTAGTTTCTAGTAATATATAATCTATACATTGTATATCTAGCCTAACTTATTTCTACTTATTTCTATTTGCTACGCTAATTACTACATTTCTACAATACTTAATAAACTTATCTCTACTTTCCTTATTTGCTATTAATTTACATACTGTATTTCTTTTAATGTCTATACCTAACTCTATTTCTAAATCTAGTCTTTTCATCAGATACACTGGGCATTCGGTTATAACGTGCACTAAACTTTGGTCTTCTGCAGGGTCACAGATACATGACGGGCTCTCCTTGCACTTGAAGCGGTACAAGTATTCGGAGAACCCGCCATGCCCCGTGAACACCTGCGTCGTGACGGGATCCGTTTGGATCTTCCCGATGATTTGGCGGGCCTCCACAGCACTCGGGAAGAAGAGCTTTGTGGTTGAGGCCGTCTCGCCCTGTACGTAGCGCTCGTTCCACTCGTCAATCGACTCCAGACGAATCTGTCGTTTGACGAATGAAACGGGACACTTATCGTAGTCAGGTTTAACTTTGAGATTCAGCGCAGCATCCTTTGCGAGCTCGTCTGCGCGCTCGTTTCCCTCCAACCCTGCGTGAGCTTTTATCCAGAATAACGATACTATTCTGCCGCGTTCTTTATTGCTTCTGATCATTTTTTGAATTTGGAACGCTAGGGGGTGGAGGGAAGCTCCGTCAGCGACGGTTTCCAGCGCCGCTCTAGAGTCGCTCAGGATGCTGCACTGAGCCGCCTCCCCAACCACCGCCTCTGCCACCGCCCTGTGGAGGGCCACCATCTCTGCCTGGTAGACGGTGCAGAATGATTCCAGTTTGAGTTTTTTGGTTTTGGTCTCGGCGGCGTTCTGCCAAATGGAGATTGCCGCTCCGACCTTACCATCGATCTTACTGCCGTCTGTGAAGATAGCTCGGCCTTCTCTAGTTATTTGGTTCACTTCTGCACCGTCCACCAGACACCGGTATTTAATAGTGCCACGTTGCGCTGGGTGTTCAAGATTTTCGAAGGCCACAGGCCGTTCCACCTCCCGGTCCCCTATCACCCGCCGGGACCAGCCCCTTTTGATTTCGTACAGGGAGGCATTCTCCCTGGCACGAATATCCAGGGGCAGTATCCCGGCGAGGAGAAGGGCCGAGTTTAATGAGACGGTCCTGTAGGCCTTCGTAATCTTTTGCGCGAAACCTCTTTGGACAACAGCGAGCTGCTTTTTTATCCCTAATTTGTGTGAAGCCGGGGCCCATACACTTGCTCCATATAGTATGGTTGGCTCTACTACAGCCGTATACAGCAGTTTGATGATGTCTGGTCCGGTTAGGTTAGGTTAGGTTAGGTTAGGTTAGGTTAGGTTAGGTTAGGTTAGGTTAGGTTAGGTTAGGTTAGGTTAGGTTAGGTTAGGTTAGGTTAGGTTAGGTTAGGTTAGGTTAGGTTAGGTTAGGTTAGGTTAGGTTAGGTTAGGTTAGGTTAGGTTAGGTTAGGTTAGGTTAGGTTAGGTTAGGTTAGGTTAGGTTAGGTTAGGTTAGGTTAGGTTAGGTTAGGTTAGGTTAGGTTAGGTTAGGTTAGGTTAGGTTAGGTTAGGTTAGGTTAGGTTTTTTTTTTTTTTTTTTTTTTTTTTTTTTTTTTTTTTTTTTTATTGTGGGGCGCTATGCCCCACTCTCGTTCCCCTAACCCTAGTTAGAGCTCTTTTTCACCCCCTACCCTTCCCTATTCTATCTTTATTGGTTCATTTCTATGCTCCTAGTCTCAATGGTCCTACTTTTCCTAATCCTAGCTATTTTCTTATTTTATTGGAACGACTTTTTCTTTTCTTTATTTACATACATTTTTTCACTTAATTTAACTTATCTACCTTATAACTATTCCAGTTTATCTTATTTTTACTTACATTATTTCTTAGTTTCTAGTAATATATAATCTATACATTGTATATCTAGCCTAACTTATTTCTACTTATTTCTATTTGCTACGCTAATTACTACATTTCTACAATACTTAATAAACTTATCTCTACTTTCCTTATTTGCTATTAATTTACATACTGTATTTCTTTTAATGTCTATACCTAACTCTATTTCTAAATCTAGTCTTTTCATCAGATACACTGGGCATTCGGTTATAACGTGCACTAAACTTTGGTCTTGTGCAGGGTCACAGATACATGACGGGCTCTCCTTGCACTTGAAGCGGTACAAGTATTCGGAGAACCCGCCATGCCCCGTGAACACCTGCGTCGTGACGGGATCCGTTTGGATCTTCCCGATGATTTGGCGGGCCTCCACAGCACTCGGGAAGAAGAGCTTTGTGGTTGAGGCCGTCTCGCCCTGTACGTAGCGCTCGTTCCACTCGTCAATCGACTCCAGACGAATCTGTCGTTTGACGAATGAAACGGGACACTTATCGTAGTCAGGTTTAACTTTGAGATTCAGCGCAGCATCCTTTGCGAGCTCGTCTGCGCGCTCGTTTCCCTCCAACCCTGCGTGAGCTTTTATCCAGAATAACGATACTATTCTGCCGCGTTCTTTATTGCTTCTGATCATTTTTTGAATTTGGAACGCTAGGGGGTGGAGGGAAGCTCCGTCAGCGACGGTTTCCAGCGCCGCTCTAGAGTCGCTCAGGATGCTGCACTGAGCCGCCTCCCCAACCACCGCCTCTGCCACCGCCCTGTGGAGGGCCACCATCTCTGCCTGGTAGACGGTGCAGAATGATTCCAGTTTGAGTTTTTTGGTTTTGGTCTCGGCGGCGTTCTGCCAAATGGAGATTGCCGCTCCGACCTTACCATCGATCTTACTGCCGTCTGTGAAGATAGCTCGGCCTTCTCTAGTTATTTGGTTCACTTCTGCACCGTCCACCAGACACCGGTATTTAATAGTGCCACGTTGCGCTGGGTGTTCAAGATTTTCGAAGGCCACAGGCCGTTCCACCTCCCGGTCCCCTATCACCCGCCGGGACCAGCCCCTTTTGATTTCGTACAGGGAGGCATTCTCCCTGGCACGAATATCCAGGGGCAGTATCCCGGCGAGGAGAAGGGCCGAGTTTAATGAGACGGTCCTGTAGGCCTTCGTAATCTTTTGCGCGAAACCTCTTTGGACAACAGCGAGCTGCTTTTTTATCCCTAATTTGTGTGAAGCCGGGGCCCATACACTTGCTCCATATAGTATGGTTGGCTCTACTACAGCCGTATACAGCAGTTTGATGATGTCTGGTCCCAGCCCCCACTGCGTTCTTGCTGCCGTGGACAGTTTTTGGTAAAAACCCACTGCCTTCTTACATACGTTGGTAACGTGGGCGTTAAAGGTCAGCCCGCTGTCGATTGTGACTCCCAGTATCTTCATCTGTTTTTCCAGACCAATGTCCACGCCACCCATGTGGAGGATCGGAGAATCATACTTCAGTTTTCTGGTTATCACCAGGTTAGGTTAGGTTAGGTTAGGTTAGGTTAGGTTAGGTTAGGTTAGGTTAGGTTAGGTTAGGTTAGGTTAGGTTAGGTTAGGTTAGGTTAGGTTAGGTTAGGTTAGGTTAGGTTAGGTTAGGTTAGGTTAGGTTAGGTTAGGTTAGGTTAGGTTAGGTTAGGTTAGGTTAGGTTAGGTTAGGTTAGGTTAGGTTAGGTTAGGTTAGGTTAGGTTAGGTTAGGTTAGGTTAGGTTAGGTTAGGTTAGGTTAGGTTAGGTTAGGTTAGGTTAGGTTTTTTTTTTTTTTTTTTTTTTTTTTTTTTTTTTTTTTTTTTTATTGTGGGGCGCTATGCCCCACTCTCGTTCCCCTAACCCTAGTTAGAGCTCTTTTTCACCCCCTACCCTTCCCTATTCTATCTTTATTGGTTCATTTCTATGCTCCTAGTCTCAATGGTCCTACTTTTCCTAATCCTAGCTATTTTCTTATTTTATTGGAACGACTTTTTCTTTTCTTTATTTACATACATTTTTTCACTTAATTTAACTTATCTACCTTATAACTATTCCAGTTTATCTTATTTTTACTTACATTATTTCTTAGTTTCTAGTAATATATAATCTATACATTGTATATCTAGCCTAACTTATTTCTACTTATTTCTATTTGCTACGCTAATTACTACATTTCTACAATACTTAATAAACTTATCTCTACTTTCCTTATTTGCTATTAATTTACATACTGTATTTCTTTTAATGTCTATACCTAACTCTATTTCTAAATCTAGTCTTTTCATCAGATACACTGGGCATTCGGTTATAACGTGCACTAAACTTTGGTCTTGTGCAGGGTCACAGATACATGACGGGCTCTCCTTGCACTTGAAGCGGTACAAGTATTCGGAGAACCCGCCATGCCCCGTGAACACCTGCGTCGTGACGGGATCCGTTTGGATCTTCCCGATGATTTGGCGGGCCTCCACAGCACTCGGGAAGAAGAGCTTTGTGGTTGAGGCCGTCTCGCCCTGTACGTAGCGCTCGTTCCACTCGTCAATCGACTCCAGACGAATCTGTCGTTTGACGAATGAAACGGGACACTTATCGTAGTCAGGTTTAACTTTGAGATTCAGCGCAGCATCCTTTGCGAGCTCGTCTGCGCGCTCGTTTCCCTCCAACCCTGCGTGAGCTTTTATCCAGAATAACGATACTATTCTGCCGCGTTCTTTATTGCTTCTGATCATTTTTTGAATTTGGAACGCTAGGGGGTGGAGGGAAGCTCCGTCAGCGACGGTTTCCAGCGCCGCTCTAGAGTCGCTCAGGATGCTGCACTGAGCCGCCTCCCCAACCACCGCCTCTGCCACCGCCCTGTGGAGGGCCACCATCTCTGCCTGGTAGACGGTGCAGAATGATTCCAGTTTGAGTTTTTTGGTTTTGGTCTCGGCGGCGTTCTGCCAAATGGAGATTGCCGCTCCGACCTTACCATCGATCTTACTGCCGTCTGTGAAGATAGCTCGGCCTTCTCTAGTTATTTGGTTCACTTCTGCACCGTCCACCAGACACCGGTATTTAATAGTGCCACGTTGCGCTGGGTGTTCAAGATTTTCGAAGGCCACAGGCCGTTCCACCTCCCGGTCCCCTATCACCCGCCGGGACCAGCCCCTTTTGATTTCGTACAGGGAGGCATTCTCCCTGGCACGAATATCCAGGGGCAGTATCCCGGCGAGGAGAAGGGCCGAGTTTAATGAGACGGTCCTGTAGGCCTTCGTAATCTTTTGCGCGAAACCTCTTTGGACAACAGCGAGCTGCTTTTTTATCCCTAATTTGTGTGAAGCCGGGGCCCATACACTTGCTCCATATAGTAT
>HG995258.1:0-20000 GCA_905332985.1 Mimas tiliae
GTAATAGATAGCTACCTCGAGAGCAGAAAAGTCAGACTGAGGTACTCCGGGGAAGAGTATGAGAGGTGGACCTCCAAGGGATGCGTGCAGGGCTCCATTGGGGGTCCAACCTTCTGGAATCTGCTCCTCGACCCACTACTATCGGAGCTTGATAGACGGGGTATTTACTGCCAAGCTTTTGCCGATGACGTAGTGCTCGCATTCGACGGACATGAGATGAGCAAGATACAAAAACAGGCCAATGAAACGCTGGCCTGTGTGAGGGATTGGGGAATCAAAAACAAACTTAAGTTCGCCCCGAACAAGACAAAGGCAATGGTGATAACCAGAAAACTGAAGTATGATTCTCCGATCCTCCACATGGGTGGCGTGGACATTGGTCTGGAAAAACAGATGAAGATACTGGGAGTCACAATCGACAGCGGGCTGACCTTTAACGCCCACGTTACCAACGTATGTAAGAAGGCAGTGGGTTTTTACCAAAAACTGTCCACGGCAGCAAGAACGCAGTGGGGGCTGGGACCAGACATCATCAAACTGTTGTATACGGCTGTAGTAGAGCCAACCATACTATATGGAGCAAGTGTATGGGCCCCGGCTTCACACAAATTAGGGATAAAAAAGCAGCTCGCTGTTGTCCAAAGAGGTTTCGCGCAAAAGATTACGAAGGCCTACAGGACCGTCTCATTAAACTCGGCCCTTCTCCTCGCCGGGATACTGCCCCTGGATATTCGTGCCAGGGAGAATGCCTCCCTGTACGAAATCAAAAGGGGCTGGTCCCGGCGGGTGATAGGGGACCGGGAGGTGGAACGGCCTGTGGCCTTCGAAAATCTTGAACACCCAGCGCAACGTGGCACTATTAAATACCGGTGTCTGGTGGACGGTGCAGAAGTGAACCAAATAACTAGAGAAGGCCGAACTATCTTCACAGACGGCAGTAAGATCGATGGTAAGGTCGGAGCGGCAATCTCCATTTGGCAGAACGCCGCCGAGACCAAAACCAAAAAACTCAAACTGGAATCATTCTGCACCGTCTACCAGGCAGAGATGGTGGCCCTCCACAGGGCGGTGGCAGAGGCGGTGGTTGGGGAGGCGGCTCAGTGCAGCGTCCTGAGCGACTCTAGAGCGGCGCTGGAAACCGTCGCTGACGGAGCTTCCCTCCACCCCCTAGCGTTCCAAATTCAAAAAATGATCAGAAGCAATAAAGAACGCGGCAGAATAGTATCGTTATTCTGGATAAAAGCTCACGCAGGGTTGGGGGAAACGAGCGCGCAGACGAGCTCGCAAAGGATGCTGCGCTGAATCTCAAAGTTAAACCTGACTACGATAAGTGTCCCGTTTCATTCGTCAAACGACAGATTCGTCTGGAGTCGATTGACGAGTGGAACGAGCGCTACGTACAGGGCGAGACGGCCTCAACCACAAAGCTCTTCTTCCCGAGTGCTGTGGAGGCCCGCCAAATCATCGGGAAGATCCAAACGGATCCCGTCACGACGCAGGTGTTCACGGGGCATGGCGGGTTCTCCGAATACTTGTACCGCTTCAAGTGCAAGGAGAGCCCGTCATGTATCTGTGACCCTGCAGAAGACCAAAGTTTAGTGCACGTTATAACCGAATGCCCAGTGTATCTGATGAAAAGACTAGATTTAGAAATAGAGTTAGGTATAGACATTAAAAGAAATACAGTATGTAAATTAATAGCAAATAAGGAAAGTAGAGATAAGTTTATTAAGTATTGTAGAAATGTAGTAATTAGCGTAGCAAATAGAAATAAGTAGAAATAAGTTAGGCTAGATATACAATGTATAGATTATATATTACTAGAAACTAAGAAATAATGTAAGTAAAAATAAGATAAACTGGAATAGTTATAAGGTAGATAAGTTAAATTAAGTGAAAAAATGTATGTAAATAAAGAAAAGAAAAAAAAGTCGTTCCAATAAAATAAGAAAATAGCTAGGATTAGGAAAAGTAGGACCATTGAGACTAGGAGCATAGAAATGAACCAATAAAGATAGAATAGGGAAGGGTAGGGGGTGAAAAAGAGCTCTAACTAGGGTTAGGGGAACGAGAGTGGGGCATAGCGCCCCACAATAAAAAAAAAAAAAAAAAAAAAACCTAACCTAACCTAACCTAACCTAACCTAACCTAACCTAACCTAACCTAACCTAACCTAACCTAACCTAACCTAACCTAACCTAACCTAACCTAACCTAACCTAACCTAACCTAACCTAACCTAACCTAACCTAACCTAACCTAACCTAACCTAACCTAACCTAACCTAACCTAACCTAACCTAACCTAACCTAACCTAACCTAACCTAACCTAACCTAACCTAACCTAACCTAACCTAACCTAACCTAACCTAACCTAACCTAACCTAACCTAACCTAACCTAACCTAACCTAACCTAACCTAACCTAACCTAACCTAACCTAACCTAACCTAACCTAACCTAACCTAACCTAACCTAACCTAACCTAACCTAACCTAACCTAACCTAACCTAACCTAACCTAACCTAACCTAACCTAACCTAACCTAACCTAACCTAACCTAACCTAACCTAACCTAACCTAACCTAACCTAACCTAACCTAACCTAACCTAACCTAACCTAACCTAACCTAACCTAACCTAACCTAACCTAACCTAACCTAACCTAACCTAACCTAACCTAACCTAACCTAACCTAACCTAACCTAACCTAACCTAACCTAACCTAACCTAACCTAACCTAACCTAACCTAACCTAACCTAACCTAACCTAACCTAACCTAACCTAACCTAACCTAACCTAACCTAACCTAACCTAACCTAACCTAACCTAACCTAACCTAACCTAACCTAACCTAACCTAACCTAACCTAACCTTTTTTTTTTTTTTTTTTTTTTTTTTTTTTTTTTTTTTTTTTTTTTTTTTTTTTTTTTGTCGCGGGGAAAGCGACTTATTGCTACCGCCCCGCCCCGGGGGAAGGCGGAACGGTTATGTTGGGTTCACCGGTCTTACGACCCAGCACTACGCCACCCGGAAGAGATGTTAAATCCGGGCGACCGCTGGGCCGAGTCCCTAACACTATATACAACCTACACCGGCATACCAACTAAAACCCCGCGGTGGCCTTCTTCGGCGCATGTGGAGCGGCCCCGGGGTATCCTTAGCTAAATCTAAGGATTGCTACCGGAACCGCCCCTGCGCGGTGCCGCCTTGCGGCCCGTCTCCTTATGGGGGGCTCAGAAGCCCCCGCACACCGAAGGACGCCCTCGGCGTCAACGGCAGACACGAGGCCGACCACCCGTGCTGCCGTCCATCCCGGGGTCGCATGTACAACAGTACAATAATGGCGCTACGACAGCCCCCGGCTGCGCGCCTACGACCCCCGATGGCCCCAATTAGTCGCCTCTTACGACAGGCAGGGGATACCGTGGTGGAATTCTCCAAACGCCCCCATTCCACAGGGCGGAACCTAACCTAACCTAACCTAACCTAACCTAACCTAACCTAACCTAACCTAACCTAACCTAACCTAACCTAACCTAACCTAACCTAACCTAACCTAACCTAACCTAACCTAACCTAACCTAACCTAACCTAACCTAACCTAACCTAACCTAACCTAACCTAACCTAACCTAACCTAACCTAACCTAACCTAACCTAACCTAACCTAACCTAACCTAACCTAACCTAACCTAACCTAACCTAACCTAACCTAACCTAACCTAACCTAACCTAACCTAACCTAACCTAACCTAACCTAACCTAGCCTAACCTAACCTAACCTAACCTAACCTAACCTAACCTAACCTAACCTAACCTAACCTAACCTAACCTAACCTAACCTAACCTAACCTAACCTAACCTAACCTAACCTAACCTAACCTAACCTAACCTAACCTAACCTAACCTAACCTAACCTAACCTAACCTAACCTAACCTAACCTAACCTAACCTAACCTAACCTAACCTAACCTAACCTAACCTAACCTAACCTAACCTAACCTAACCTAACCTAACCTAACCTAACCTAACCTAACCTAACCTAACCTAACCTAACCTAACCTAACCTAACCTAACCTAACCTAACCTAACCTAACCTAACCTAACCTAACCTAACCTAACCTAACCTAACCTAACCTAACCTAACCTAACCTAACCTAACCTAACCTAACCTAACCTAACCTAACCTAACCTAACCTAACCTAACCTAACCTAACCTAACCTAACCTAACCTAACCTAACCTAACCTAACCTAACCTAACCTAACCTAACCTAACCTAACCTAACCTAACCTAACCTAACCTAACCTAACCTAACCTAACCTAACCTAACCTAACCTAACCTAACCTAACCTAACCTAACCTAACCTAACCTAACCTAACCTAACCTAACCTAACCTAACCTAACCTAACCTAACCTAACCTAACCTAACCTAACCTAACCTAACCTAACCTAACCTAACCTAACCTAACCTAACCTAACCTAACCTAACCTAACCTAACCTAACCTAACCTAACCTAACCCCAGAACAAACATCTTCTGGGAGATGTGAGTGGAGACAGCGCGTGCCTAAAGGTGAAATTTAGGAGAAGGGCGCGGAACCCACTCACATCTCACGTGGCAATACAGGTGCCACCTAAGATATGGAAGCGGCTCACAGAAGAGGGGTCAGTCCATATTGACGTGCAGAGGGTCAAGGTCGAGGACCAATCCCCTCTTATCCAGTGCTCGCGGTGCCTGGGCTATGGGCATGAGAAGCGGTTCTGCCGAGACCAGGAGGATGCGTGCAGCCACTGCGGGGGGGCCCACCACAGGTCGGAATGCGCCGACTGGATGGCGAGGGCTCCACCGACGTGTTGCAACTGCACCAAGGCCAGGATCGGCGGGACCGAACACGATGCCTTTAGCCCGGAATGCCCTGTGAGGAGGAAGTGGGAGATCCTGGCGAGGTCCACGGTAGCATATTGCTAAGGTGGATCCAAGGAACCCAGATCAGACAAACTCCTCAACAGGCGCAACGTCGACCTTAGTCGCCCAAGCCAATTTACAAAGGAAAAAACTAGCGACAAGTGAATTCTTACTAGAATCAGCAAAGAGGAAGGTCGACTTTGCGCTGCTGCAGGAGCCATACGTGGGAAGCCAAGGTAGAGTGAGAGACCACCGGGGGGTGAGGATCTTCCAGGGAGAAAACGGGCAGGGGGCCGTTGTCAAGTCAGCCGTTGCAGTTTTCAACGGCGACTGGACGGTGGCCCAATGTCCGTCCCTCACCACAACCAACATCACAGTGGTGAAGATCCAAACGGGAACCCGTGAGATAGTGGTTATCTCGTTCTACTTTGAGCCGGATAAACCCATAGGGCCATACCTGCAGCAGTTGGGGAAGATAGTTGAAAAACTGGGCCCTCGCGGAATACTCATAGGGGGTGACACCAATGCCAAAAGCATATGGTGGGGCAGCGCGGACACTGACGGGAGGGGAGAGGAAATGGCAGGAATGCTGGAGGAACACGGATTGCAGGTGCTCAACAGCGGCAAAGCTCCAACATTCGAAACAGTGCGAGGAGGAAAACTCCTCACCAGCCACATTGACATCACGGCCTGCACTGAGGATATCCTGGACCTGACAAGGGACTGGAAGGTGGACGACACCATGGCGGACTCGGACCATAACGCAATAACCTTCAAAATTGATAGAATTAAAAGTAAATTTACAATACAGAAATTTAAATCTACAAAAAAGTACAACACAAATAAGGCTAATTGGACCCACTTTGCTGAAAAACTGGAACAATTATTGCACAGCAACCAACTAACAGAATCAGAAATAAATAACATCAACAATAAATCAAATCTAGATAATACAATAGAAAAATACATAGATACAATAATAAAAACTAGCAACGAGACAATACCGCTAATTAAAGTAAAAAACAAACACAACTTACCGTGGTGGTCCGAGAAACTCGCCAGAATGAAGAAGGAAGTCACCACCAGGAAAAGGAGAATCCGATGCGCAGCGCCGATTCGAAGAGCTAAGGTCGTTGATGAGTACCTGCAATCAAAAGAGAGATATGAGAATGAAGCCAAGAAGGCACAAGTAGATAGTTGGAAGGAATTCTGTAAAAAACAGGATAAGGAGAACATCTGGGACGGGATATATAGAGTGATTGGGAAGGTATCCAAAAAGCATGAAGACCTGCCATTGACCAAGAACGGAGAGACCCTAAGCTTGAAGGACTCGGCAAAGCTATTGGCAGAAACCTTCTATCCAGAAGACAATAAAGAAGAAGACAACGCAGACCATCAGCGTACAAGAGAGGCAGCCGCACGAGTAAATGACAAAGTCGATGCTGAGATCCATGACCCACCATTTACACTGGACGAACTAAGTGCGGCTGCAAACAGCTTCAATCCAAAGAAAGCCCCGGGAGCAGACGGCCTAACGGCTGACATCTGTAAGCAAGCTATAGATAAGTACCCAGAATTGTACCTATCACTGGCAAACAAGTGCCTCGAACTTGGCCACTTCCCGACCACCTGGAAGGAGGCAACGGTCATAGTCCTCCGGAAACCTGCCAAGGAGGACTACACGAACGTCAAATCGTACAGACCGATAGGCCTTTTGCCTGTGATGGGGAAGATACTGGAGAAGATGGTGGTGGGGCGAGTGAGGTGGTATCTCTACCCGAGGACAAGCCCCCGACAGTTTGGCTTTATGCCGCAGAGGAGCACCGAAGACTCCCTCTACGTTTTGATGAGACATATAAGGAACAAACTTTCTGAAAAGAAAATTGTCCTTATTGTCTCACTGGACATAGAGGGGGCCTTCGACAGCGCCTGGTGGCCGGCAATTAGAGTCAGACTGTCGGAGGAAGGATGTCCAATCAACATCAGAAGGGTAATAGATAGCTACCTCGAGAGCAGAAAAGTCAGACTGAGGTACTCCGGGGAAGAGTATGAGAGGTGGACCTCCAAGGGATGCGTGCAGGGCTCCATTGGGGGTCCAACCTTCTGGAATCTGCTCCTCGACCCACTACTATCGGAGCTTGATAGACGGGGTATTTACTGCCAAGCTTTTGCCGATGACGTAGTGCTCGCATTCGACGGACATGAGATGAGCAAGATACAAAAACAGGCCAATGAAACGCTGGCCTGTGTGAGGGATTGGGGAATCAAAAACAAACTTAAGTTCGCCCCGAACAAGACAAAGGCAATGGTGATAACCAGAAAACTGAAGTATGATTCTCCGATCCTCCACATGGGTGGCGTGGACATTGGTCTGGAAAAACAGATGAAGATACTGGGAGTCACAATCGACAGCGGGCTGACCTTTAACGCCCACGTTACCAACGTATGTAAGAAGGCAGTGGGTTTTTACCAAAAACTGTCCACGGCAGCAAGAACGCAGTGGGGGCTGGGACCAGACATCATCAAACTGCTGTATACGGCTGTAGTAGAGCCAACCATACTATATGGAGCAAGTGTATGGGCCCCGGCTTCACACAAATTAGGGATAAAAAAGCAGCTCGCTGTTGTCCAAAGAGGTTTCGCGCAAAAGATTACGAAGGCCTACAGGACCGTCTCATTAAACTCGGCCCTTCTCCTCGCCGGGATACTGCCCCTGGATATTCGTGCCAGGGAGAATGCCTCCCTGTACGAAATCAAAAGGGGCTGGTCCCGGCGGGTGATAGGGGACCGGGAGGTGGAACGGCCTGTGGCCTTCGAAAATCTTGAACACCCAGCGCAACGTGGCACTATTAAATACCGGTGTCTGGTGGACGGTGCAGAAGTGAACCAAATAACTAGAGAAGGCCGAGCTATCTTCACAGACGGCAGTAAGATCGATGGTAAGGTCGGAGCGGCAATCTCCATTTGGCAGAACGCCGCCGAGACCAAAACCAAAAAACTCAAACTGGAATCATTCTGCACCGTCTACCAGGCAGAGATGGTGGCCCTCCACAGGGCGGTGGCAGAGGCGGTGGTTGGGGAGGCGGCTCAGTGCAGCATCCTGAGCGACTCTAGAGCGGCGCTGGAAACCGTCGCTGACGGAGCTTCCCTCCACCCCCTAGCGTTCCAAATTCAAAAAATGATCAGAAGCAATAAAGAACGCGGCAGAATAGTATCGTTATTCTGGATAAAAGCTCACGCAGGGTTGGAGGGAAACGAGCGCGCAGACGAGCTCGCAAAGGATGCTGCGCTGAATCTCAAAGTTAAACCTGACTACGATAAGTGTCCCGTTTCATTCGTCAAACGACAGATTCGTCTGGAGTCGATTGACGAGTGGAACGAGCGCTACGTACAGGGCGAGACGGCCTCAACCACAAAGCTCTTCTTCCCGAGTGCTGTGGAGGCCCGCCAAATCATCGGGAAGATCCAAACGGATCCCGTCACGACGCAGGTGTTCACGGGGCATGGCGGGTTCTCCGAATACTTGTACCGCTTCAAGTGCAAGGAGAGCCCGTCATGTATCTGTGACCCTGCAGAAGACCAAAGTTTAGTGCACGTTATAACCGAATGCCCAGTGTATCTGATGAAAAGACTAGATTTAGAAATAGAGTTAGGTATAGACATTAAAAGAAATACAGTATGTAAATTAATAGCAAATAAGGAAAGTAGAGATAAGTTTATTAAGTATTGTAGAAATGTAGTAATTAGCGTAGCAAATAGAAATAAGTAGAAATAAGTTAGGCTAGATATACAATGTATAGATTATATATTACTAGAAACTAAGAAATAATGTAAGTAAAAATAAGATAAACTGGAATAGTTATAAGGTAGATAAGTTAAATTAAGTGAAAAAATGTATGTAAATAAAGAAAAGAAAAAAGTCGTTCCAATAAAATAAGAAAATAGCTAGGATTAGGAAAAGTAGGACCATTGAGACTAGGAGCATAGAAATGAACCAATAAAGATAGAATAGGGAAGGGTAGGGGGTGAAAAAGAGCTCTAACTAGGGTTAGGGGAACGAGAGTGGGGCATAGCGCCCCACAATAAAAAAAAAAAAAAAAAAAAAAAAACCTAACCTAACCTAACCTAACCTAACCTAACCTAACCTAACCTAACCTAACCTAACCTAACCTAACCTAACCTAACCTAACCTAACCTAACCTAACCTAACCTAACCTAACCTAACCTAACCTAACCTAACCTAACCTAACCTAACCTAACCTAACCTAACCTAACCTAACCTAACCTAACCTAACCTAACCTAACCTAACCTAACCTAACCTAACCTAACCTAACCTAACCTAACCTAACCTAACCTAACCTAACCTAACCTAACCTAACCTAACCTAACCTAACCTAACCTAACCTAACCTAACCTAACCTAACCTAACCTAACCTAACCTAACCTAACCTAACCTAACCTAACCTAACCTAACCTAACCTAACCTAACCTAACCTAACCTAACCTAACCTAACCTAACCGGCATTCCCCTAACAATACCAAACATATAATGTTCGGGATCCGCACGCCACCCAAGGAAATGAGGCCGAAGAGCAAAACGCCTGAAAAGATCAGCCCGGGAGATACCGGTGGGAACAAGGTCGCGCAGGCCCGGCGGAGCTTGGAATCCCAGATCGAAAGATCTGGGGGAACGAGCGCCGCCGAGCCCGTGCGGCCAAAACCCGCGGGAACCTCTGCGGACGGAGAAAACCCGACTAAAAAAGTGACAGCCCCGGCCTCAATAGTGGCAGTAGTGCCACGAGAAGATACCGGACAAATGAGCAGGACAGCCAAAGCAAAATCTTGCTTGATGAAACTGAAGCTCCAAATAAACAACAGTCGGAACCTGAAAACGGAGATAAAAACGGACGTTATAGAGGCAGCGGAAAAGCTATACAAGCTAGTAAAGGAAGGAGAGGACGAAAGGTTAAAAGAAGGAAAGAAGGTAAAGACAACAGAAGATCCACCCAGAATCGGAAGAGACATGGAAATAGAGAAAAAGCTAGAAAATCAGGAGAAGGAAATAATTAGGAGACTGGATGCCCACACCCAACTATTGAAAGAGAGCAAGGAGGAAATGGAAAAGTTAAGCAAGGAGATAAATAAGC
Organism: Mimas tiliae; assembly: GCA_905332985.1. Taxonomy (NCBI): domain Eukaryota; kingdom Metazoa; phylum Arthropoda; class Insecta; order Lepidoptera; family Sphingidae; genus Mimas; species Mimas tiliae. The sequence continues at coordinate 10,058 of HG995258.1, forward strand.
AAAGAGAGGACTGGAAAGAAGGAAGAAGCTACGCAAACGTGGTGTCTGGCACAGGGAGGAAGGAACAAGGGAATGCAGCAATGCACTCCGTAGTGATCACCTCCGTGGACCAGACGGTCACGGGCGAAGCAGTCTTCGAGGAAATCAGGACTACACTAAACGCTAGAGAAGAGGGGATGAGGATTGATAAGATAAGAAAGGCAAAGGATAGGAAAGTGATAGTTGGCTGTAAGTCGAAAGAAGAACTGGGCAGAATTAAGGAAAAGATCAAATCAGCGGGAGCCAGACTTCATATCGAGGATATGGAGAATAAGAATCCCATGATTTTGCTGAGGGACGTCCTAAGCCATAACAAGGACGACGAAATAGTAAGAGCACTACTTAACCAGAACAAACATCTTCTGGGAGATGTGAGTGGAGACAGCGCGTGCCTAAAGGTGAAATTTAGGAGAAGGGCGCGGAACCCACTCACATCTCACGTGGCAATACAGGTGCCACCTAAGATATGGAAGCGGCTCACAGAAGAGGGGTCAGTCCATATTGACGTGCAGAGGGTCAAGGTCGAGGACCAATCCCCTCTTATCCAGTGCTCGCGGTGCCTGGGCTATGGGCATGGGAAGCGGTTCTGCCGAGACCAGGAGGATGCGTGCAGCCACTGCGGGGGGGCCCACCACAGGTCGGAATGCGCCGACTGGATGGCGAGGGCTCCACCGACGTGTTGCAACTGCACCAAGGCCAGGATCGGCGGGACCGAACACGATGCCTTTAGCCCGGAATGCCCTGTGAGGAGGAAGTGGGAGATCCTGGCGAGGTCCACGGTAGCATATTGCTAAGGTGGATCCAAGGAACCCAGATCAGACAAACTCCTCAACAGGCGCAACGTCGACCTTAGTCGCCCAAGCCAATTTACAAAGGAAAAAACTAGCGACAAGTGAATTCTTACTAGAATCAGCAAAGAGGAAGGTCGACTTTGCGCTGCTGCAGGAGCCATACGTGGGAAGCCAAGGTAGAGTGAGAGACCACCGGGGGGTGAGGATCTTCCAGGGAGAAAACGGGCAGGGGGCCGTTGTCAAGTCAGCCGTTGCAGTTTTCAACGGCGACTGGACGGTGGCCCAATGTCCGTCCCTCACCACAACCAACATCACAGTGGTGAAGATCCAAACGGGAACCCGTGAGATAGTGGTTATCTCGTTCTACTTTGAGCCGGATAAACCCATAGGGCCATACCTGCAGCAGTTGGGGAAGATAGTTGAAAAACTGGGCCCTCGCGGAATCCTCATAGGGGGTGACACCAATGCCAAAAGCATATGGTGGGGCAGCGCGGACACTGACGGGAGGGGAGAGGAAATGGCAGGAATGCTGGAGGAACACGGATTGCAGGTGCTCAACAGCGGCAAAGCTCCAACATTCGAAACAGTGCGAGGAGGAAAACTCCTCACCAGCCACATTGACATCACGGCCTGCACTGAGGATATCCTGGACCTGACAAGGGACTGGAAGGTGGACGACACCATGGCGGACTCGGACCATAACGCAATAACCTTCAAAATTGATAGAATTAAAAGTAAATTTACAATACAGAAATTTAAATCTACAAAAAAGTACAACACAAATAAGGCTAATTGGACCCACTTTGCTGAAAAACTGGAACAATTATTGCACAGCAACCAACTAACAGAATCAGAAATAAATAACATCAACAATAAATCAAATCTAGATAATACAATAGAAAAATACATAGATACAATAATAAAAACTAGCAACGAGACAATACCGCTAATTAAAGTAAAAAACAAACACAACTTACCGTGGTGGTCCGAGAAACTCGCCAGAATGAAGAAGGAAGTCACCACCAGGAAAAGGAGAATCCGATGCGCAGCGCCGATTCGAAGAGCTAAGGTCGTTGATGAGTACCTGCAATCAAAAGAGAGATATGAGAATGAAGCCAAGAAGGCACAAGTAGATAGTTGGAAGGAATTCTGTAAAAAACAGGATAAGGAGAACATCTGGGACGGGATATATAGAGTGATTGGGAAGGTATCCAAAAAGCATGAAGACCTGCCATTGACCAAGAACGGAGAGACCCTAAGCTTGAAGGACTCGGCAAAGCTATTGGCAGAAACCTTCTATCCAGAAGACAATAAAGAAGAAGACAACGCAGACCATCAGCGTACAAGAGAGGCAGCCGCACGAGTAAATGACAAAGTCGATGCTGAGATCCATGACCCACCATTTACACTGGACGAACTAAGTGCGGCTGCAAACAGCTTCAATCCAAAGAAAGCCCCGGGAGCAGACGGCCTAACGGCTGACATCTGTAAGCAAGCTATAGATAAGTACCCAGAATTGTACCTATCACTGGCAAACAAGTGCCTCGAACTTGGCCACTTCCCGACCACCTGGAAGGAGGCAACGGTCATAGTCCTCCGGAAACCTGCCAAGGAGGACTACACGAACGTCAAATCGTACAGACCGATAGGCCTTTTGCCTGTGATGGGGAAGATACTGGAGAAGATGGTGGTGGGGCGAGTGAGGTGGTATCTCTACCCGAGGACAAGCCCCCGACAGTTTGGCTTTATGCCGCAGAGGAGCACCGAAGACTCCCTCTACGTTTTGATGAGACATATAAGGAACAAACTTTCTGAAAAGAAAATTGTCCTTATTGTCTCACTGGACATAGAGGGGGCCTTCGACAGCGCCTGGTGGCCGGCAATTAGAGTCAGACTGTCGGAGGAAGGATGTCCAATCAACATCAGAAGGGTAATAGATAGCTACCTCGAGAGCAGAAAAGTCAGACTGAGGTACTCCGGGGAAGAGTATGAGAGGTGGACCTCCAAGGGATGCGTGCAGGGCTCCATTGGGGGTCCAACCTTCTGGAATCTGCTCCTCGACCCACTACTATCGGAGCTTGATAGACGGGGTATTTACTGCCAAGCTTTTGCCGATGACGTAGTGCTCGCATTCGACGGACATGAGATGAGCAAGATACAAAAACAGGCCAATGAAACGCTGGCCTGTGTGAGGGATTGGGGAATCAAAAACAAACTTAAGTTCGCCCCGAACAAGACAAAGGCAATGGTGATAACCAGAAAACTGAAGTATGATTCTCCGATCCTCCACATGGGTGGCGTGGACATTGGTCTGGAAAAACAGATGAAGATACTGGGAGTCACAATCGACAGCGGGCTGACCTTTAACGCCCACGTTACCAACGTATGTAAGAAGGCAGTGGGTTTTTACCAAAAACTGTCCACGGCAGCAAGAACGCAGTGGGGGCTGGGACCAGACATCATCAAACTGCTGTATACGGCTGTAGTAGAGCCAACCATACTATATGGAGCAAGTGTATGGGCCCCGGCTTCACACAAATTAGGGATAAAAAAGCAGCTCGCTGTTGTCCAAAGAGGTTTCGCGCAAAAGATTACGAAGGCCTACAGGACCGTCTCATTAAACTCGGCCCTTCTCCTCGCCGGGATACTGCCCCTGGATATTCGTGCCAGGGAGAATGCCTCCCTGTACGAAATCAAAAGGGGCTGGTCCCGGCGGGTGATAGGGGACCGGGAGGTGGAACGGCCTGTGGCCTTCGAAAATCTTGAACACCCAGCGCAACGTGGCACTATTAAATACCGGTGTCTGGTGGACGGTGCAGAAGTGAACCAAATAACTAGAGAAGGCCGAGCTATCTTCACAGACGGCAGTAAGATCGATGGTAAGGTCGGAGCGGCAATCTCCATTTGGCAGAACGCCGCCGAGACCAAAACCAAAAAACTCAAACTGGAATCATTCTGCACCGTCTACCAGGCAGAGATGGTGGCCCTCCACAGGGCGGTGGCAGAGGCGGTGGTTGGGGAGGCGGCTCAGTGCAGCATCCTGAGCGACTCTAGAGCGGCGCTGGAAACCGTCGCTGACGGAGCTTCCCTCCACCCCCTAGCGTTCCAAATTCAAAAAATGATCAGAAGCAATAAAGAACGCGGCAGAATAGTATCGTTATTCTGGATAAAAGCTCACGCAGGGTTGGAGGGAAACGAGCGCGCAGACGAGCTCGCAAAGGATGCTGCGCTGAATCTCAAAGTTAAACCTGACTACGATAAGTGTCCCGTTTCATTCGTCAAACGACAGATTCGTCTGGAGTCGATTGACGAGTGGAACGAGCGCTACGTACAGGGCGAGACGGCCTCAACCACAAAGCTCTTCTTCCCGAGTGCTGTGGAGGCCCGCCAAATCATCGGGAAGATCCAAACGGATCCCGTCACGACGCAGGTGTTCACGGGGCATGGCGGGTTCTCCGAATACTTGTACCGCTTCAAGTGCAAGGAGAGCCCGTCATGTATCTGTGACCCTGCAGAAGACCAAAGTTTAGTGCACGTTATAACCGAATGCCCAGTGTATCTGATGAAAAGACTAGATTTAGAAATAGAGTTAGGTATAGACATTAAAAGAAATACAGTATGTAAATTAATAGCAAATAAGGAAAGTAGAGATAAGTTTATTAAGTATTGTAGAAATGTAGTAATTAGCGTAGCAAATAGAAATAAGTAGAAATAAGTTAGGCTAGATATACAATGTATAGATTATATATTACTAGAAACTAAGAAATAATGTAAGTAAAAATAAGATAAACTGGAATAGTTATAAGGTAGATAAGTTAAATTAAGTGAAAAAATGTATGTAAATAAAGAAAAGAAAAAAGTCGTTCCAATAAAATAAGAAAATAGCTAGGATTAGGAAAAGTAGGACCATTGAGACTAGGAGCATAGAAATGAACCAATAAAGATAGAATAGGGAAGGGAAGGGGGTGAAAAAGAGCTCTAACTAGGGTTAGGGGAACGAGAGTGGGGCATAGCGCCCCACAATAAAAAAAAAAAAAAAAAAAAAAAACCTAACCTAACCTAACCTAACCTAACCTAACCTAACCTAACCTAACCTAACCTAACCTAACCTAACCTAACCTAACCTAACCTAACCTAACCTAACCTAACCTAACCTAACCTAACCTAACCTAACCTAACCTAACCTAACCTAACCTAACCTAACCTAACCTAACCTAACCTAACCTAACCTAACCTAACCTAACCTAACCTAACCTAACCTAACCTAACCTAACCTAACCTAACCAGTTGCTCCAAGAACGCCACCGTGAACGCATCGTTTATGTGTCGCTCCGCGTAAAATAAATCGGCTCGGTCGTCTTAAATTTGAATCTCGCTTTGAAATTTATATCATTGGGTGCGTAAAAGACCTGGCAGTGTGTTGGTGTAGGTGGTGAAGTGGAAAGTGCGGTGGTTTTCCCTCAAATTGGGAAAAACTAGTGAAAAATCGTCAATTTTCTGGATTATCGGCATTACCTGCATCATCTGCATCATCTGCATTGCTTGCTTCGGCTGCTTTGGTTGCATTGGCTGCAGTAGCTGAGTGCGCAGGCCAATCAAACATCTATCTGCGCATTGCCTGCGTTACCTGTACCATCTGGTAAGTCTGCACTGGCTGCTTTAACTGCATCGGCTGCATTGTCTGCGCGCGCTGGCCAATTGGAGATCCATCTGCACACTGTCTGCACTGCCTGCATCATCTGGACAGCCTGCATCGGCTGCATTGCCTGCTTGCGCGGGTGAATCGAAGATCCATCTGCACACTGTCTGCATTGCCGGTATTATCTGGATAGTCTGCTTCGGCTGCATTGCCTGCTTGCGCGGGCCAATTGAAGATCCATCTGCACACTGTCTGCATTGCCTGTATTATCCGGATAGTCTGCATCGGCTGCATTGCCTGCATTGCCTGCATTGCCTGCGAGCGCGGGCTAATCAAGGATCATCTGCACACTGCCTGCATTGCCTGCATTGACTGGACAGTCTGCATCGGCTGCATTGCCTGCATTGCCTGCATTGCCTGCATTGCCTGCATTGCCTGCGTGCGCGGGCTAATCAACAATCAGGGATCATCATCCGCATACTGCCTGCATTGCCTGCATTAACTGGACAGTCTGCATTGGCTGCTCTGGTTGCATATCATCTGCATTATTAACTGTTAAATAGGAAAAACAACGCGAGCTGCTTTAAGCCCCACGGTTGACCCAAACAAATTATACAAAATTTACTTTTTGACTTTTTGACGCCTACAAGCCGTATACACTTGTGGGAAACATATTCTTCAGACGCATTCCCCTAACAATACCAAACATATAATGTTCGGGATCCGCACGCCACCCAAGGAAATGAGGCCGAAGAGCAAAACGCCTGAAAAGATCAGCCCGGGAGATACCGGTGGGAACAAGGTCGCGCAGGCCCGGCGGAGCTTGGAATCCCAGATCGAAAGATCTGGGGGAACGAGCGCCGCCGAGCCCGTGCGGCCAAAACCCGCGGGAACCTCTGCGGACGGAGAAAACCCGACTAAAAAAGTGACAGCCCCGGCCTCAATAGTGGCAGTAGTGCCACGAGAAGATACCGGACAAATGAGCAGGACAGCCAAAGCAAAATCTTGCTTGATGAAACTGAAGCTCCAAATAAACAACAGTCGGAACCTGAAAACGGAGATAAAAACGGACGTTATAGAGGCAGCGGAAAAGCTATACAAGCTAGTAAAGGAAGGAGAGGACGAAAGGTTAAAAGAAGGAAAGAAGGTAAAGACAACAGAAGATCCACCCAGAATCGGAAGAGACACGGAAATAGAGAAAAAGCTAGAAAATCAGGAGAAGGAAATAATTAGGAGACTGGATGCCCACACCCAACTATTGAAAGAGAGCAAGGAGGAAATGGAAAAGTTAAGCAAGGAGATAAATAAGCAAAGAGAGGACTGGAAAGAAGGAAGAAGCTACGCAAGCGTGGTGTCTGGCACGGGGAGGAAGGAACAAGGGAATGCAGCAATGCACTCCGTAGTGATCACCTCCGTGGACCAGACGGTCACGGGCGAAGCAGTCTTCGAGGAAATCAGGACTACACTAAATGCTAGAGAAGAGGGGATGAGGATTGATAAGATAAGAAAGGCAAAGGATAGGAAAGTGATAGTTGGCTGTAAGTCGAAAGAAGAACTGGGCAGAATTAAGGAAAAGATCAAATCAGCGGGAGCCAGACTTCATATCGAGGATATGGAGAATAAGAATCCCATGATTTTGCTGAGGGACGTCCTAAGCCATAACAAGGACGACGAAATAGTAAGAGCACTACTTAACCAGAACAAACATCTTCTGGGAGATGTGAGTGGAGACAGCGCGTGCCTAAAGGTGAAATTTAGGAGAAGGGCGCGGAACCCACTCACATCTCACGTGGCAATACAGGTGCCACCTAAGATATGGAAGCGGCTCACAGAAGAGGGGTCAGTCCATATTGACGTGCAGAGGGTCAAGGTCGAGGACCAATCCCCTCTTATCCAGTGCTCGCGGTGCCTGGGCTATGGGCATGGGAAGCGGTTCTGCCGAGACCAGGAGGATGCGTGCAGCCACTGCGGGGGGGCCCACCACAGGTCGGAATGCGCCGACTGGATGGCGAGGGCTCCACCGACGTGTTGCAACTGCACCAAGGCCAGGATCGGCGGGACCGAACACGATGCCTTTAGCCCGGAATGCCCTGTGAGGAGGAAGTGGGAGATCCTGGCGAGGTCCACGGTAGCATATTGCTAAGGTGGATCCAAGGAACCCAGATCAGACAAACTCCTCAACAGGCGCAACGTCGACCTTAGTCGCCCAAGCCAATTTACAAAGGAAAAAACTAGCGACAAGTGAATTCTTACTAGAATCAGCAAAGAGGAAGGTCGACTTTGCGCTGCTGCAGGAGCCATACGTGGGAAGCCAAGGTAGAGTGAGAGACCACCGGGGGGTGAGGATCTTCCAGGGAGAAAACGGGCAGGGGGCCGTTGTCAAGTCAGCCGTTGCAGTTTTCAACGGCGACTGGACGGTGGCCCAATGTCCGTCCCTCACCACAACCAACATCACAGTGGTGAAGATCCGAACGGGAACCCGTGAGATAGTGGTTATCTCGTTCTACTTTGAGCCGGATAAACCCATAGGGCCATACCTGCAGCAGTTGGGGAAGATAGTTGAAAAACTGGGCCCTCGCGGAATCCTCATAGGGGGTGACACCAATGCCAAAAGCATATGGTGGGGCAGCGCGGACACTGACGGGAGGGGAGAGGAAATGGCAGGAATGCTGGAGGAACACGGATTGCAGGTGCTCAACAGCGGCAAAGCTCCAACATTCGAAACAGTGCGAGGAGGAAAACTCCTCACCAGCCACATTGACATCACGGCCTGCACTGAGGATATCCTGGACCTGACAAGGGACTGGAAGGTGGACGACACCATGGCGGACTCGGACCATAACGCAATAACCTTCAAAATTGATAGAATTAAAAGTAAATTTACAATACAGAAATTTAAATCTACAAAAAAGTACAACACAAATAAGGCTAATTGGACCCACTTTGCTGAAAAACTGGAACAATTATTGCACAGCAACCAACTAACAGAATCAGAAATAAATAACATCAACAATAAATCAAATCTAGATAATACAATAGAAAAATACATAGATACAATAATAAAAACTAGCAACGAGACAATACCGCTAATTAAAGTAAAAAACAAACACAACTTACCGTGGTGGTCCGAGAAACTCGCCAGAATGAAGAAGGAAGTCACCACCAGGAAAAGGAGAATCCGATGCGCAGCGCCGATTCGAAGAGCTAAGGTCGTTGATGAGTACCTGCAATCAAAAGAGAGATATGAGAATGAAGCCAAGAAGGCACAAGTAGATAGTTGGAAGGAATTCTGTAAAAAACAGGATAAGGAGAACATCTGGGACGGGATATATAGAGTGATTGGGATCCAAAAAGCATGAAGACCTGCCATTGACCAAGAACGGAGAGACCCTAAGCTTGAAGGACTCGGCAAAGCTATTGGCAGAAACCTTCTATCCAGAAGACAATAAAGAAGAAGACAACGCAGACCATCAGCGTACAAGAGAGGCAGCCGCACGAGTAAATGACAAAGTCGATGCTGAGATCCATGACCCACCATTTACACTGGACGAACTAAGTGCGGCTGCAAACAGCTTCAATCCAAAGAAAGCCCCGGGAGCAGACGGCCTAACGGCTGACATCTGTAAGCAAGCTATAGATAAGTACCCAGAATTGTACCTATCACTGGCAAACAAGTGCCTCGAACTTGGCCACTTCCCGACCACCTGGAAGGAGGCAACGGTCATAGTCCTCCGGAAACCTGCCAAGGAGGACTACACGAACGTCAAATCGTACAGACCGATAGGCCTTTTGCCTGTGATGGGGAAGATACTGGAGAAGATGGTGGTGGGGCGAGTGAGGTGGTATCTCTACCCGAGGACAAGCCCCCGACAGTTTGGCTTTATGCCGCAGAGGAGCACCGAAGACTCCCTCTACGTTTTGATGAGACATATAAGGAACAAACTTTCTGAAAAGAAAATTGTCCTTATTGTCTCACTGGACATAGAGGGGGCCTTCGACAGCGCCTGGTGGCCGGCAATTAGAGTCAGACTGTCGGAGGAAGGATGTCCAATCAACATCAGAAGGGTAATAGATAGCTACCTCGAGAGCAGAAAAGTCAGACTGAGGTACTCCGGGGAAGAGTATGAGAGGTGGACCTCCAAGGGATGCGTGCAGGGCTCCATTGGGGGTCCAACCTTCTGGAATCTGCTCCTCGACCCACTACTATCGGAGCTTGATAGACGGGGTATTTACTGCCAAGCTTTTGCCGATGACGTAGTGCTCGCATTCGACGGACATGAGATGAGCAAGATACAAAAACAGGCCAATGAAACGCTGGCCTGTGTGAGGGATTGGGGAATCAAAAACAAACTTAAGTTCGCCCCGAACAAGACAAAGGCAATGGTGATAACCAGAAAACTGAAGTATGATTCTCCGATCCTCCACATGGGTGGCGTGGACATTGGTCTGGAAAAACAGATGAAGATACTGGGAG